>JAWQUT010000066.1:2047448-2079195 GCA_033807755.1 Ellobium chinense | reverse complement strand
GCACAAAAATACATGTATATTATCACTCACCAAGGTGTAATGGCTCCAAAATTGTAGAATTTAGGTCCAATTAGGCTAGACCTAGCAGGCCTAGGCTAATAAACAAAACATTGGGAACACGACCTTGCAATAAAAACCCATCCAGACCGTAGGGGAGTGACAATCCGTCAAGCTTTAAAAAGATACAGGGTTAATACAGCTCCTTGAACCATTTTTTTCAAGACTTTTTCCAGACTTTTCAAGACCTCAATTTCAAAATTCAAGACCCACAACTCATGACATGTAAATGTAAATCCTTGTCTTTGTCCAGTTGTGGGGATGACGAACTAAAACGAATTCCCCTACAAGACCGCGATTCCCAGCCGATCAATTGGGGTCGCACCGAAGCCGCCCGGCAACAGCAAAATCAACGATATGATAAGATACTGAAAGTTTGTGTTTCGGGTAGTATCGATATTGTAATACAGTAAATCCTGTGATGTAGGGACGCTGTCGTGTCGGGAAATCAGAAAAGTGTCCCTACATCACAGTTGGTCTTCATCGTAGGGAGAGTTGAGTTCTCCAAGTACACCGAGGTAAACAATGTTTCCTATGGCTTATACTAGAAAAGCATATCACAAACTATGAGCCTCATATCATGAGGCAAATATGATGGTACAAATACAAACTGCATGTACAGTATTTAAAGACCAGACATTTGAAAATACTCTTTTACCATTTGAATTATTACAGAACACTGGAGGCCATTTAATTATAGTCACTTTTATTTGGCCCTCATTTAACTACATAATTCTGTTTATCCCTTAATGTTTGTAAAAGAGAACAAAAAAGCTCTTGGTAATACTAAGAAATAGCTGAGTAGTAAGCTTGCAACTGGGGCATATCTGTCGTCCTATTGAAATTCTGTAAGTTTGTGTGATCAGGTGTCTCTGACCCATCGTTTTCAAACGATGGAAGAAATCCTGACTTAGCTTATATAATTATTCCCTTTCCCCCATTCATGGAGAACCCAGTCACAGACAGCCACGCGGCAAAATTATAAATATAATCCTGTCCGTTCATCAAAGTGATTCCTTCCCGCTTGCTTAGAGTATAATAACGAGACACTGTGTAGTATGTAGGCTACCTCTCCCCTCCACACCCGATCACCATTTTTTTTTCTTTTCTGGCCGCTAGGCCTAGGCGTGAACAGTGAGTACAACTCACCTCGCGGCGCCGGGTTGTCTGGGTGCGTTCAGGCAAGAGAGAAGAAAAAGCATAATTTCTACTAAAGAGCCTGCGTGGGTGGCTTACTGGATTTTTTTCCCCTCAACTTGCGTTGCATTTCCATTTGATAGGCTGGAACTTGCTTTTAATGTCCTTTCAAAGTCCCACGTGTCCTTCTCAGCAGAGATCAATGTTAGGCCTACCGATTACGGTACTGCATTTTATTTCTAATCACAGAAGTTTGGGGTTTTTTTTTCCCTGACTTTCTTTTCTTTACTTCTAATGCTAGATTAATGTTGTTTGTGCGGTCTTTTCCTTCTGTGGATTTTACTGCCTGCAGAAGAGGGCATCTTCTGAAGGCAGATTCGCTTCGCTTTGTGGCCCCGCATGGACTTCACCTCAACAACTGAACTCACCGTCATTGGGCACCTTAACGTGTCACCGATACTGAACTTGTCTCTGACTCCAGCATTTTGATAGCACGGAATGAGCTGTCCGGTGTCGGCTACACTAGTCGGTAGTCGCGATTACAACGCCGCCAATAATGAGGGGGCAATGTGGGCTTCGTAGTAATATTGTGCAACCAGAATTACGTCTGTGGTAGGCATACACACGCGAGACATGGTCTTCTTCCCACCCTGATCTCCCCACCACCACAGTCACCGTGCCATACCCTCTGCTCTTTGATGTAGGTAAAGCGGTGATTGTTGGGACTCGGGCTTTCCGACCCGGGAAATGCATAGGGCACACGTGGTCGCTCGTCACAGTGAGAGACGGCTCTTTGATCGGTGTCCGCGCGTCGCGATCAGAGGGGGACGCTGATCGGAGATCGGTTTCAGTGTAAAAACAGTCGGTGAACACTGAAAGTGTCAGTAGGTCGGAGCGGGTCGCTTGTCGGAGGGGCCGCAAAAGACAGGTTTTACTGTAAATGCAATGACTGCATTCGCCAAAAAATTTTTCAAAATTATATCGCAGCGCCGACAATAATGAATTTCAAGACTTTTTCCAGACTTTTTGCCTGGATTGTTTAAAAAACCCCGTTTTCCAGACTTTTTTTAAGACTTAAATGGAAATATCGTTTTCCAGACTTTTTCCAGACTTCCAGACTTCTGTACGGACCATGAAGAATGACCTTTGGTTGCTTGGGTAGCAGACTGACTAACATCTTTGGACAAACCGCTCTATGCTCAGCGACTCCCTCCCTCTCCCCCGTTTTCACCTCTAGCCAAATATCCAGATCTAAAACAAGAAGATACTAATTTTATTGAAAACGTAATTTTCGGCCCAGTCTACACCATGAAGCCGAGCACACCTTTTTGCAAATGGATAGGCCTATGGAGTATTGCCACCGTCAAACCTTGCCGATTTTGAGAACAGGGGGGGCCAGCTGAATTACTTTTCCAAGACCTTAGGTCATTCATGTTATTTCCCAAGAAGAATTATAATTTATGTTTATTTAATAAGTCTGTTTGTATGTTTCATAAAGTCAGAAACCTCCTTCATAAAAAAAGTAAATGTACGCCAAGGTGCTTTCCCCAACCAAAGATTTTGGGATTCAGCTACATTGCACTATAAAATAGACAACGTGGCAACACCAGCACTGGGCTTGTGAATGGAGATGTGTGGTGAGACTGTTCATGTGGCTTTCTGCAAGTGTGGATTCATTTCTAAACTGAGCGAAAAATAAAAGTGGTCGTAAACTTGTGACTGAAGGTATGTCACTTGTCAGCAACAGTGTTAATTATTGTCGAATAAAGAGGCCCTTGATAATAATGAATTTCACTAAATGCTATAGAATAGTGTCTCGTTTTACCAATATGTTATTTTTGTTCCGCATCACATTAAACCGCAATAGGTGAAAGCTGTACCACAAATCAAGCGGAGACCTTGATTAGCAGCTCTTCTTTACTAGCCGGTGAAATTTCCTTGCTTTCATTGAGTTTTTTTGTGAGGCCACTCCACATTTGGCTATAGGGGTGTCCAGGTTCTTCTTTATCCCTATTAATCAGTGAATAGAGCAGAGAAAATTGGAGGGGTATCAGGTTCTGAACAAGGTCAAAGAAAGAATAGGCCTGACAAAGAGCAAATAAATAGGTTATCGGCGGTGTTCTTGTTTAACTTGCCACGAAGGCCAAGGTCGACCAACGGCATTTTCAGCTGGTAATCACTGATTATTTGATTATATGGACCCTTCGCCCCTGGGTGTCAGGCACTTTTTCAACCTAGACTTTATGTTTTTCTTACAATAATTTTTCTACCAGACCATACTGCTTTGCACCAACAGAGTGCTAATTCAAGAAAACTCACACAAACATTCACTGTAACATGTTACAGGGCCACAGATGACTGGCAGTGTACAAATGCTTCAGAGATGGCCAAAGTAGAAACTTTGATGAAGAATGAAATAACAATTTCAAACCAAATTAAACAAATACTCTCACATCATCAACAGGCATGAGCCCAGAAATGGAACATATTCAGTACAAAAGGAAAGCACATGCCAGATTTCAAGCATGTGATGTTGGGCTGCACACATATTCAAGGCTATTTCTTTAAAATACAAATGGGAGAGAGTGCAGAATTTTTGAAAAAGGAAGAACTCTGTGCAGCATGTCCCAGGAAGCTTTGAAATTTACTAATGTATCTTATATCAGAAGATTAACTGGATTCTTAAAAACATATTCATAAACTCATTGTAAGTGTTTGGACAACACATCAAAGCAGACCCACACGACTATCACCTTATGATCTTATACTGACACAAAATGATTTCCTGGTGTGTCCATATCATACATCTGGGTACTAAATATGATCAAGAGCATACAGCTCTATGAGCATATTGGATTTCTTGATGTGGAATTTCTGAAAGTTGATTTAGTCCATAAATAACTTTTTCACTGCTTCAATCAAGCACAGATTTTCAATGACTTCACATTCATTCACTACCGGTGCATAAAAGCAGCTTCAGTGCCATTTATAATCAAAGCTCTCCTGATCAGGGTCTCCCAGCTTGCAAGTCTGAACGTGTTACCACTACACTACAGGGATGCTAACTTCACAGCAATTTAATTCTTAAATACCTACCGCCTGAATATGTTCCCTAACTTCCACATATGAGCCTAGTGTTCACCTGTGACCCTGACACATTATGTTAAAAATCAAGTTCGGAATACTGAAGAAAAATAAAAGAAGGCAGCTCCACTGCTGCATTAGTTCAAAACAGCAGTAAATCACAAGAGGGTAGCATGAACAGCGATGAGAATGGGTGTCTAGAATGGAGCAGAAAAAAGAACTTTAGTTATCAACAATATTTTGGCAACTCTCACCTGGTTATGAGAAAAACGGAAAGTGATGGTACTTTGCAGTGAGATGTCAATGGTTGGAGGTGAGGTCAGGTTAAGGATGGGGAAGCCATTGTGGCTCAGCCAGCAATGTTCAATGTAGAGTGATGGAGTAGTCTCCCCTACATTCTTGTACTGAATGGCTCCGTCTTCATTTTTGCGAATTTCTGCTTTCTGTATGGTGTGGCTGAATTCACTGTCTGAAATCAAGAATGAAAAGAGAGGTTTAAAGTAGGACACGCACATCAAAAATAATTTTCCACTTTTCAATACCTTTTCTCTCTAAAAATTATCTATGGTGCCCACCGAGTCAATTTTGCGAAGAAAGAGCATCATTCTGTTATCGTGCCCGTATGTAATATGACGCAATAAGGAGAGCTAGAGTTACCGGGTTTGGCCCTCAAGTCCAGAATTATTCCCCTTCCCTGCTCAGCAGAAGCCCGCGGCAAAAACACTGACGTCACTTACGTTCCAGCATCTGCAGACACCTCTACCTGACAATGTATTATTCAGCTTTTAATTAAGGTTCTGGTGTTCCAAATTCAAATGTAAAGTTTGATAGAGTACGCCAGAAAAAGTATTCTGCATTTTTATTGCCTCAGCATGATTTTGTTTGGTGTATCTACTGTTCACAGAGGAATTAAAACATTCATACCAACATGCTGTCACCCGTCCGCACAGCACTGGCTAGACAGTTGGGCCATGTGGCAAGAACGTATTTGATGTCAGCTTATGGCCGCCACGCGCGCAGTGGTTGTAACAATTCGGATTTGGATAATGTAATCCTATGGATTGTCTGGGGCCAGCAGAGGCGTCATATTATTATGACAGACACTTGAAAGTCTGTTTTATTGGAATAATAGGGTATCGTATGATTTAATATGGTCTGTAGGACGGTGCAGTCTTCCTTTAAGGAAGACAGAAATAAGTGAAGGGTTGCATGACAAAACGCGTTATCCACCAATTTGAATTTTTAGCGTCTTCTGCAAGCTTCATGTAGGGGTAGGAGTATGTAGTAAACATGCATATTTCCACTCAATAGAACGACATTTGGTCTACATTATTTCAGAATTAAATTTCGCTGCTCACAAAAAAATATGTTTTGTATCTGGACTGTTTGGCCATAACCCCCGAATGGTGTATAATGCATTTTGCCGTAGAGCCCTTCAAGTGCTGATTTCAGTGTTATCCTATTACCAAACCACTTCAAGAATTGATACTGTTACCATACTTGCCACAGCAAAGCCATTACGAAAGCTTTTACCAAAGCTCATTCAGTAAATTTCAGTACCATAATCTTGTTTAATCTTGTGAAGTATTGCAGCTTTCACCCATCAAGTTTATCATCAGGGTGAGAATTAGTAATGTACTGTATTTTGTTACTGTTAAGGCATCCAATCCATAAAATGTCACAGAATATTTTGCCATTCACGAAAACAGACCAGGAACTACTGAAGCCAAAAGAGCGACACTGTCTAACTTGCTTGCTGGCAGAAACTACAGGAAATATCACCGATGTTTGGGAGTTTCCTGTAAATATTGTCAGTGTGTGTTAGATGCCACTGTACCTATGGCACCAGGAGGACTTACTAGGATAGGTCAATCCTGAAACAGGCAGCTTGATCACTTCAGCAATAAAGCCGTAACTTCCCTGACTGATGGAGGCGTGAATGTGGACACTCATGGTGGTCCCAGTACTCTCGTAGATTCTCTGAATATCATCAGTGCTACTGTTTGCCAGGATGTTACCTATGCGGGTTTTTTCGCTCACCTCCCTCCCATCAAATATTTCTATTACATTTCGAGCAAAATCTTCTTCGAACAAATTTATCTGGAGAAGCCGGAGTCCAACTGTCTTCTTCGAGCTGAAAAAATATCAAGACAAAAGCAGACATTTATAAAACAAAAGAGCGCTGATCAAATTTATGCCAACCCAAACAAGTATATACCAATCTACTTCAAAGCGCTTGTTAATTTAAATAAACACAAGGATGACCTAAACAAGCGCAAATAGCCCAAAATTTCCATCTTTGCTTTCCTAAGTGTGAAACTTCAGAAAATGAAACACCAAATAATCAACAGAGAGGGAGACCCCTTCCCTACTCAAACAAGTCTTGTTGACCAATTTCCAGGGCTAGTCATGAAATATCGGGCTGAAGTAGTTTCATATCATAATCTTGACAGTGCACACTTTTGTCACACTCTTATAGATTTCTCTCATTTTCCAAATACCCTGCTGACAAAATCCATCAGGAACATCTTAAAGTTTGTCATGCCCTATGTTGCCGTTTCAAGGCAAAGACCATATGCCAAATTAGGCCAAATTCACCTTTAAGCACCTCTGAATAGAGCTTGATATTCTTCATCCTTCCAGGTAGACTATTCTCAAGCAGTCTTTCAAAAGATAAATTGAGGCATGGCATCAAAGTTTTTGCATATCCTTAAAATTGAGATTTTGGCACTAATGGTAATTTTCTCTAAAACTGCTGAGTAGATATTTGAAGAAGACTTTCAAATGACATTGACTCACCTGATTATTTTGACACAGTCTCTCATGTTGGGTCCGTATTTGTAGTACAAGATCATTCTGGTCTCTAGAAAAATCTCCTTCTCCAGTCGACAAATATCCACCAGTCCATGGATGAAGTAAGGGATGGTGCTGGGCCCATTTGGCAGAAAAGATGACCGCCGCATGCTGGACTCTCCATTCAGAACCAGGATGTTAATCCCAAATCCCAAATTTCCCGAGATGTTCTGCTGCTGGATGTCCAGATCTCGTCTTGGTGCCACAATGTCATAACCATTCTCTGCACACTTACTGATGTTGATGTGATGAAAGATGGGGGTATTATACGTTGTCTGGATTGCCCCAACCTTCTCTCCATGTAGCATTCCAGCACCTTCAATGTCGACGTAGCTCAGGGATGACTGGTCAACTCCAATGTCTGCCTCCAGAGGTTTCTCTTCATATGCATCTGTTCCAAACCTGATGTTTCCCCAGTAATCTACCTCAGGTTCCAAGTTTCTATCCCCACAGGTGATGAAAGTGTAGTTGGCAGCATAAATACATGGTAGTAGGTTGTAGTTGTAGCGAGTGATGCATTGGTTCAGTGACGTCTCATCACCTCGACAATGATAAGAATTATACCAAAACTCCTTCCTGAAGTACATGGGTTTACCATAAATGTAATGATCGTACAGGTGAGTGAATCTGACCTTGACATTGATTACCTCCTTCCCCAGTTCTCGGCATACAACCTCAGCAGTCTTCTCATTAAACTGACTGTCACACATCATATTCCAGCTCTTGGATGAAGCATTGTAGAGTTCAAGAAAGCCCGCATTCTTAAACAGTGTTCCATCTCCTCGAAGACGTATGCTTGCCGAGTCTCTTTTAGGTCTTTCCTGGACCAACAAATCTCTCCTCTTCCTTCCAGGGCTTAATGGATTGTAGGAGGGCTGCAGAGGCCTGAATTTTATCCTGCTGAACGGAAGACCATTGGCCACTAATCGACCAAGAACAAGTATCCCCACATTAGGTCTGAACTGTAACTCTGTACCTGGAGGGATGGTTATGGTGATTCCTGGCATAATGGTCACATCTGACACAACCTCATATGGCCTGCCAATTTCTTTTAGGATCTGGGACTTTTCTATACGGCCACCAAGTTGACTTGCCCCTAGATGGATCTCCTCCCTGACACCAGTAGAAGGTGTTGAATTGCGATCAGGGAGTGTCAAGTAAGGGAAGAATTCAGCGATGGCAAAATTGTTCCAGTCATCAAAGTCAAATATCCTCTCCCGAATGGTCGGCTGATCTGTATGCCCCCAGTAATTGATAGTGACATCAACAGTCTTTCCCAGTGTTAGTGCAGTAATGCCTGCCACAAGTTCGTAGTCAAGGGAGGGATTTCTGAAAATATTCCGATTGGCTGAAATGTCCTGGAGTCCTTTCACTGCCACAGCATAAGTCTTAGGACTGTAAGCTGGGCCAGGCGGCTGTAGGCCTGTGTAGCGGTTGCTGGAGATTTCGTTCAGATCCATATGACCTTTGACATTGCTGTAATACTCCGAGTGGCTGAGAATGTCCATGTCCACCATGTAGCGACAGTCATTTTCATTGATCAAGTTACTGTTCATGGTCAAGTTCTTCTCCATTCCTGTTATTGATATCAAACCAAGCAAGCATCGGTTGCTGATGAAGAGATTCCTATCTATCTTCACATCAGCAAAGTACCCTGCAACTGTGAAGGCAAAGTCTTGATTGTTTTGAAAGTTGGAGTCTAAAACATGGACGGCATGGATCTCTCTTTCTGTCTCATCATTGACCCGAGGAACTTCAATCTCCAGCCCTCCCTTCTTGGACTGCTGCACTGTGCAGTGGTCCACCTTCCACTGCCATACGTTGTTGGCAAAGTCCACATGGTTGTGCTCAGCAAGAATACCATAGGCATTGTTGGTGAATTCAGATCGGAAGACTGTGTAAATGATTTTGGCCACCCTCTCTGGTATGGTCATGTCTTCATATGTTGGAATGTAATCCTCGTGGAACTTGGTCACACTAGGCATATGCATGGCATGACGTTTACTGTTGAAGATTTTCACATCCTGTTGGGAGAAAGATGAATGAATGCTGAATGTACAAGTATCCCTGTTTACAGCAACATCTCTCCCCTCCTATGTTACATGCTATCATCAATATTGTAAGCATTGGAAAATGTGTCAAGGTCACGGAAATACTGGGCATACATGTGAAAGTTACGGAACAATTATCAGACAGCAGTTACAGTGAAACCTTGCTATTAAATACACTTTTAATGAGTTTACCCTGTTATTGACTTTTACAAGCATAAATTAATTATCTGTCTATTATTTCATTATTCAGATGGACTTTAATATCAAATACACCTCAATAATAAGCAATAATAAGCATACTTTTTCCATGCACCAAGGGCAGATTATCCATCAAGTTTCTATTGTATGTAAGGTTTAAATTGCTGTGAAGTTAGTGGTCCTGTGGTTGCAGATTCAATTTGCAGGCTGAGAGGGCTTTGATTTGATCTCCAATAAGGACAAGCAATTTTCTAGTGTTAGGTTTTCTACCTTTCTTCTCAAAATTGATCTTTGACAGTGATTCTGAAAATCCCTAGTGGCACATTTTACAGATGTGGATGACCCTTATCATAAGTCTGCCATTTGTGCATAGATAAAGTACAGTCGAGTCCATGTATGTCGAAACCGGATACCTCCAATTATTTATTAGTCGAAATAAAAAGAAATAATAATTTTTTTCCCTTCTTTGCGTCTATTAATTATCCTTGCATAAGATGAAGTAATTAATGCCCATTTCTGATTAGTCCAACTGCTCAGCGCTGCCACAGAGGCAAAATCACCTCCTGGCATCTTCCCCGCGTGGTACTAAACAACGCAGACAGCTTGAAAAACAAACGAAGACAGTGCGGCGGATAGAGAGAGGCAATAAAACTGGACACTGCGAGTGCCATTAACCGCAGCACAATAAGTAGGGCGTGTGTATTACACCATCGCTGATAAGACAGTAGGGGGAAGAGAATGCGGGAGGGCTCGGCGGTGCTGAAAAATCGATCGATAATTAAACATCTCGGCAGCAGTGTATGTATAACATACAACGCAGGCCCATGGCACTGTGACGGTAAATAAACAAGAGGCTGCCCTCGTGACCTCCCCAGTGTGCTCGCTCGCTCGCGTACGGTTGACTCATCTTTATCATTTTCAACTTAATTAAATTGAATTTGTCCTCTAAATAATGGCTTCCTCTAATCCTGTAAAGAGAAACCTCAAGACTCTTTCCATTGAGTCGAATATTAACATGCTCCAGGAAATCGACAGAGGTGCGATGTCGAAGAATGTCATAGCTGAGAAATATGGCGTTCCCGTTAGCACGCTTTCTACGATCTTGACAAACCGGGAACAAGTGGAAAAAGCGGCGGCCTCTTCATCTATTAAGCTACTACTCAGAGCGATTTCTTAGAAAAAGAAATAATCCCATTTAAAATACTTCCCCAATATGCCATCTTTAGTTACATCCCCTGTTGAATTACCCTCGTGACCTCCCCAGGGTGCTGGCTCGCCCGCATACAGTTGACCCGCCTTGGAAATCGTTAGTCGAATCCTGATTTCTCCAACTCATTGGGGTGGTCCCAGCGAATTGGAGTTAAGCCGACTCGACTGTCTGTTTATTACTGAGGTGTCCTTAATAGCGAGGTCCATTTGATAATGAAATAATGAAACACTACATAATCCATGCATGTACAATAACAGACACACTTTTTGAATGAGTCCCTTTGATTTAAGGGTTCCATTGTATAACCATCCAAGCTCACACTTCTCCTCCTTAAAGTTAATGACTAGAATATGCCTTCCCACCTAGTTAATTGAACTAAACTGGTAACATCATGTATTTCCTTATATTCTTGCAACAGTAATGCTAGCACATTCTCCAACACTCCTGAAGTTGTATTTTATCTTTCTCACCTCTCCAGTTTCATTCTCATAATGTCAAAATAAAGGACGCTTTGGAAGAGTATATGGGACAATGATATACAAGCTAATAAATACTTATCAGTGAGAGAGATGGAAGAACTGAAAGTTGTTTCAAAAGATCCGCTGGCAATTGATATATGTGGTCAAGCAAAGTGTAGATTTGACTGATGGAGGCTTCTTCATACAAAACTATCATTACACGTTCACAATGATGCAAATTATGATAACAAGAGAGTAGGAGAGACATGCCAAATGTAGGTCAAATGGCATAAATATTTTTCTCTTGTAACTCGCGCTCCTTCTTCACACTTCCATCCTTGCACACCAATGAGGGCCTCTCTTATCTCACTGTCACTGACTGTAGTACCTGTATGTAAATTTGCTCCTCTTTGTGTCTGTGAAACAACTCCAGCCTCTTGTTGGACGGACTGTTGTAGTGCTTGGTTGCAATGCCTTGATCATTACCAGTGAAAGTGGTGTTGATCACAGCCGTGCGCAGTTGTGCTGGTGTCGTGTCGTATGGTTCTGTGCATCAAGGTTAACAATGTATCAATTATCAAATATGACCAATAAAATAAGAAGAAAAGATTTAGAGTTTATTATTACATCTAAACCTGATCCCAAAGGAATTTCAATATCATATTTTGCCAATTCTCCAAGAAGTTTAGTGATAAAAATTAATAATATTCATAGAAAAACAGGTATCCTAATATATCCTCATGGCACCCAAAGCTGCTGTCTGTAATCATCATTTATTTCTTTAAAAAATAAAAACAGATCCATTTATTCAAATGGGTTCACAAAATTATTCTCAAGAATTCATTATCCAGCAACCAATCATCAAATAACCATGAAAGTGTGACATCACCCTGGATTTTTTCCTGTTTGGTATTATGAGGGAACATCAAGATTATTATGTTTAAACATCTCTCTCATGTTATACTGAAGATACAGAGAAATCCATCATGGTAGCCATTACATGCTACCGCAGGAAGGGGCTGCACACTGAACAACTGGGGGAAAATCCTTCATTTTTGCACCATCTTGTGGATTACTCACTTGAAACAATAGCCACAGCCAGTCGACCTGAGAGCTGGCCATTGGTCAACTGCAAACGGATGGTGATGACGCTAGAGCTGGACAGGATGGGGAAGTCCACCAAATCCTTCTCTATCTCCCATCTTTTGGTGTCAGAGGCATCTATACCTGATCTGCTGCCGTCAAAGATGGTCACTTTCTCTACGCTTTCCACTGGCAGGTAGTCCCAAATCTGCAAAATGTTGGGCAATATTTGTTTATGTAAATTCACTGACATATTCCTGAAGCACCTTATATCAGCTGAACCAGATAGACAATATGGTAGACAGAGCATTTATCCAAAGGACTCCCAGACTAACAACCCCATGTCTATTTTCATCACAGAGCAGCCCTGCCACATTTGAAATCCTGGATCCTACCCATTAAGTAGATCCTATTGACAGGTAAGTAATACTGACAGTGGTCATTGATGCAGTGATCTGAGCCTGCAAATTTGCCAGTGTGATGACAAAGAAAACAGGTTTCCAGGTATGGATACCACCACCACCACCACCACTGTACTTTCAATAAAGATTTCAGTCAGACATATGTCATTTTTTTAATGAGGGTACCATGTTGTTTATCAGATCAAGGCAAAGATACACACGGATCCCTTTCTTGTTTTGCCATAAAAACATTTCCCATATTCTCTCAGAAGTGTAAAAAATGACTCCAAATATGTTCCAGCACAGTGACGATATCCATACCTGTTTCCTGCTGATGTCCTTTGAATCGGAGTCATTGTCTCCAGTAATGAGCAGGTCCAAACAAAAAAATGATACCAATATGCACAACAAAGACAGAAATTATGCCTGTATATTGTCTATCCACTTTTCTCTCTATTCCCTTCTCCAACCTTCCAGAATTCTGACATCGCTAATCTTGAAGCTAACACTCCTTCCACATACTGGCACCCTGGTGTATTCTACATATCTCATATTGTAAGAGCAATACATTAAAATGGTGTAAGCATTATTATTCAACTTTAAGATATTTACCTGCACAGAGAGTTTGTAAGCAGAATATGCTGCTTTCACTTCCACAATGTAAGTTTTGGTTTCTATTTTGTTGCCGGAGGGACAAATAAGAAACATAATCTGATCCAGGTTTAGGACACGCTGTGGCTGAGCAAACATGTCAATGCGTCTCTGAGGATAAATCATGTTCCGCACGAGCAGAGCATCATATTCTGTGAAGAACGGGTCGTACAGAAATCCTGCCTTCTGGTTGCCCTCAATTCTTGAATGCATCAGCTGTGAGCAACAGCAGAGATCCACAATTAGGAAAAGAAAGCAATGTCTGACTATAATGTCTCGTAGTGTTGTGCAAAATGTTGGTTACAAAACAGACAATACTTCACCAATATGACTATTCTCAACTCAGCCAAACTCTTGCTTTTAGCTGAGTTGAAAGACGCCAATCAAGTTTTACAATACAAGAGTGTAACTGCAGCTAGTTCACTGATCATGTGACCGACACAAAATATAAGAATGGCTTGCTTTACTAGTTTATTGTAAATAATTCATGAAATTTTAATTATACTGTTTAATCAGATTGTGAATATACAAGCTACATCAACATTTACATGTAGAAATTACAACACAGTCCATCAGGAAACACTCAAGATCAAGAACTGTAAGCTTTAAAAATGATGTCCTCTAAATGCGCCCTTGAAGTATACAGGTGTGAGAGTACTGTGCTAAAATTTCTTTGGAAGGTTGTCCATGGGGGGCCAGTCTGTTAACTTCATGGTAATTAATGTTTGTTTTCTTCACCATTATAGTCTATACATCAAGTTGGATGTTTACATCCATTTACTTCTGTATCTTGTCTTTCACAACCATCTGCAGGCCAATTTACATCCAATGCACAACAGTAACCTCCTAATTTTCTCAAAAATCAAGTCCATTTCACAAATACTAATAAAGACAGTCTGGACCTAGCAAATATCACAGTCTCAGAAGACATGATCTTATTTAGGCAGAATACTTACATCCAGTTTGGGGGACTTTGTAACAACTGCATTGCCTGCACTGTTTCTAATGGTCAGATACTCCAAAATATTGGGTCCATAAGGCTGGTTGTAAGAAATATGAACACTGTCCGACAAAGAGTTGAAGATAGACAAGTAAGATATCTTGTAGTAGTTGTAATCAATGCGGAGTGCAGGGGTCAAGGTTGCAGTATCGGGGTCAAGAAGCCCAGCATTGTTCATCTGGACATAGCGTATCTGTGACTCAACTTGTGTAGGCTGGTTCTGGTCATGCTTGTAGGCTGCAGCCAGAGAGATTCCTTTTGGATGACAAACAAATCAAAGTTATTATTATCTGTAACGTCTAAACATAAACCTGAAGTATGCAATGAAAGAAAATAAATAAATAAAATCAATAAGAAAACACTAAATACACCACAATTAACTGATCTTGCCAGTTTACATGCGAAATGTCCATAAAAAAACTGTCTAAGTCCAGTTAATAGTAAAGCTTTGGACAACATGGAAAACATCAGCAAAAAAAAAAAGGAACCTTGACTAAAACGACATGAATTTTATTTAAAATTTGTATTTGAACTGATCGTTAGAAATGGTCTGTGGTATGATTTTTCAGAGTTGCCTAGTCTAGTTCCTTGTAGATAACAGCAAGAAGAAGAATAGATTGCATCTGCACAGCATCTAATCCCCCAAGCAAGCTCTAGATGCTCAGACATACTTACATTCTTTCAGATAGGTACACACATTCAGTTTAAAAGAGTACAATAAGTATGCAAAAACACACATTCACATCTGCAAACACACACTCATGCATGCCTTCATGCATGCACACGGGTGCGCGCGCACGCACGCGCTCACAAATACAAACATCCAAACCCCCTTCTCTCTATACACACATGTGCGTGCCCGCAAAGGCATAGCGTAATGTTAGTCAAATTGTCACTGGCTACCACTTGGAAAAAGAATGCTTCATAAAATTGATAAAAAAAATAATAACTACCATAAAGGTACTGAAATAAGAAATGCCAGCGTTCATTGTCCATATGAATATGCATTTTAGTAATAGCCTGAAGAACAAAAAAAAAAGGCTGCTCAAGTCATTTAATATTTTTTATTATAAAGGTCAACCCCTCAACCAGCACCTCATGTATTCTGCTATGTCAAAAGAATGATACTTGCACCCTGATTGAGCCCCAAGGGCAGCTCAGCTGCTTAGCTAGGCTAGTAGTCATTTTGGATTTTGACTACATATGTTTAACTCAAAGCAGTTCCTCTTCTACTGTATTAGGCGCAAAAATCAGCTTTTGCATCTAGATTGAGCCCCAGCTGTGCCCACTAGCAGTGTTAGAATTTCCATGTCTGTGGGCAAAAATCTAAATGCCTAGGGAACACAAAAGAGACCAAGAAAAAAAAAGATGAGTGACTCCCCCTTTTCCATTCGCTGACTTCGAATAGGGTCTTGGGTGTTACAGCTAGCCAAGGCTAGAGTCATGTTGCGGTGCTTCTAACATAGACTGGAATTAGTTTTTCGGCAGTATGGATTCAAGCCTGTTAGTTTCGGAAGCAGCCAGTTTTGCCTATGCTAAGTACTTGCTTAGCATCTTATGACTAAAAGACTCCACACGCTCAACTATGAGCCAGACACGAACAAGAGGCAAGATGTTATTTGAAATGCATGGAAAGTTGATCAAAAGGTGTCACTGAAACTGTTTTTCTACAACAACATCCTTGATCATTTTACCCACATGAAGGAAAGAGGCATCAATCTTATCCACAAGGAGTAAACAAAAAGTCAGTAGGTCTACAGTTATACTATAGATGCTATCGTTGATTTTGCTGTTGCTGTTGTTGTCGTTGCTGTCATGATGTTTTACGTTTATCATGCATTTCTGGTTTAGATAGTAAAACAAATCTTGCTGTATAATACTGTGTTTCTATTTTTCATCCATGTTACCGTACTTCCCCTTAATGTAGAGTGACCCAAATCTATGTGCAGATTTGGCTACCTAGTTTTGAGCCTTGTGCTACGCCCCTGTGTGCCTGTGCTTACGTGCACCCAAAGCGCAGGAGTCTCCATTTAGGGGAGAAGCATGGATTTCAGCCTTTGATAAAAAAGACTGTAACCAGTCTCTATGTTCCCAGGCCCAAGATGGCCATGGTAATTTGCCCGCTTTGTGTAATCAGTGCAACAAAGTATTCAGATGTAGAACTTTAAGAAAACAGCAGTTTTTCTTCATTCTTTAGGACGTACCTGCCCAAGTTGGGGGCTGACATCTGACGTATACATCTTTGTCATGGTCACATGTACGGGCATCATCGTTTACAGCTCGACATTTTGTCAGGTCTACATCAACGTCATCACATGATACCCAGCTCATCAAGACAGGAGTGCTATTTGGTGCACGCCTCTGAATGCGTGCTGTTGGGGCCTCCCTGCTGAAAGTGAGTCCTAACTGCAGGCAGGTGAGCAGTGAGTTTTCCTCTATCCAGCCCTGTGGTAAACACACAAAACCACTTTTGCTAAAAGCCAGTGAAACAAGAGCAAAGAAGAACAAAGAGCAAAGAAAAACTTGCAATAACTCAAGATAGCACTTTGATTCAGTGATGAACCAATGTGGCTACTTTTCGAAGAGAGTGTAGTGATGTCTACTTGCCAAGTCACAACATTTCAAGTAGAGTTAAAGAGAGTGACCACACACTTCTCTACCTGCATGATTAAATACTACATTTTGCTCTAAATTTCACATTGACCAGTCAAGTAATTCAAATGTATGAAACAAAAGATGTCTCTATGTCTTGGGTGCCTTGGATTTACATGCCTAATTAAGACTAGTACTTTACCTTACTATACTCTACAGTGACAGGTTTTATCCCTTACAATCAAAATATAAAATTATCAGAGGGTCATTTTTTCGAATTTAAATGTTGATATTCAAAAGAGCAGTCAAATCTGATAATCTACACTTACATCACTGCATACTGTTCCCCACTGGCCATTTATTTGCACTTCCAATCGACCTTCAAACTCATCATAACCCTCCACCAGGCGGATGCTGGAATTCGCCGTGCGATTCTCCATCGGCACAAACTCTTCACGATCATCAAGGCCAAATTTGACAGGTGTGTTTGCATTCATACCATCAGCTCGTAGCACACCATGAACCACCATACCAATGGATGGCGCAAACTTGAGACTGCTGCCTGGATCAAACAACAGGGTCTGGGGAACAAAGAAGAGTATTGCAATACTGTGTGGAGTTTAAAATGATGAAAATGATAACAATTCACTCAAGATACACCCTTCTATTCTGAACTACAGTTCACTGAACAAATCATCTGTCACTTACAGCTGAAGCCCAGACATACAATTTTTAGGAGGTGGTTAAAAAAATTTGAAAGTCAGACACTTTTATGTGGGTTTTTTTTTGGACAAAAATATTTGCTCAATCAGACTGACCATGATTAGAGCCTGAATAAGCTATTGATCATTTAGCCTAACTGTGGAATAAATTGTTTTACTGTAAAGCTAGCATCGCCTCAGTTCTCACTGATACATTATTCCTCTGCAACCAGGGTTTAATTTTTTTTTGTGCATTGTAACTGTAACCAGGCAAGCAATAGGGATGAATGTGAGATGCTGCCAGACAGCTGCGGGAACAGCAAACTTCAATGCAAAATGATAAGATGGCAGACACTGGATTGTGCGGCAAGAGCATGACACAGATGCAGGTGTTTAGTGCTACGAGAGTTAAGATGTGAGTTCTGCTAAATTTTAACCCTATATAATTTGAATATTGCTTATCAAGAATCATTACTGAACAGGATTCCATTTCACATGATTTGTGAGCTGATGTCACTTTCACAGCTTACATTTTCCTAAAATGTTGCTTACTCAATTAGTTATTTGAAAGTAGCATCTTTAAATGTTGTGTACCATAAAACTGTTTGTGCTACTTGACAGATAGATTTAGTATGACAAATCAAATTGAACCATATCATGTCTACTCCTGGATATGGCATCCTCAGATGTCTCCTATTTCCAGATCAAGAGAACCTCTCTCAGGTTAACGTTTTACATTCAAGGATACCATTATAGAAATGGTAGGGGCTCAATTTTCTGACAGACTTGGATCATTCTATTTCAAGAACAATGTGAAGTGAGGGTTGCTGGTTATATAGAAAAGAAAACAAAATATATACAACTGAGCACAAAAACTTTGAAGACATATCAGCAGAAATCACAGTTCCCTCTAACCAAGTTTTCAAACCTAATTTATGTATTTCACTGACTCCTTGACATGCAGCCAACTCAAACAAGACGAGGTGACCTAACGAATTTGAACTGTCTGTGCTCAACTACAGATAAAAAGGATCTGAACATGTGTACATGCCACAGTCAGAAGAATCTGAATATATACCTTGTCTGGGAAGATGTAGATGTCTCGATCCACATAGTAAGTTTTTCCTGGCCCCACCACAAAAGTGCTCTCCAGTGTTCCTCCTATCACATTCCCTCTCTGGAACTGCCAAACATACTCTGGCACATCACTGGACAAAATATTCTCATACAGGCGGACAGTCTTCAGGGCTGGGTGAAACTTGATCTGGGCCAAGTTAAATCTGTCATCCTAAAATGAGAGGAAAACCATACTGGTAATGAAGAAAGGAACAACAGAGGTAAAAAAAAAAGTTATGAAAGCATTTACCTTCCCTCACTAGCTCAGCTGTATCAATTTCGTAAAATACTGTCACCAAGGTGATAAAATCAGGTCCAGTAAAACATTTATGTTAGCCACTGATCTTAGAGAAAGTCATCACAGCACCACTGCTAGGATGTTTATGTGGGTCTAAAATTGGTTCCATGTGGACCCTTGTGGGACTTGCTGGCAGGTTTAGATATGGACCCTGTAGAGGCTGGACAGGTAATGAAAATCAGGGATGCCACACGCTTTTCAGTCTGCCATTTCATGCAGTCTGGTCTGGAATATGTCATTTTTAACAGTGATTTACATTTAACAAATATATTCTTCAGCTTTGACCTTGAGACTATTCTAATGGAATAATCTAAAGATTAAAACAATACACACAGAACTGAAACAATATAAAAATATGCTCTACAAGGAAGGAGCTACTGACAAACAACACAAGCCTAAAATCATAATAAAACTACAAATCTTAGCACACATTCTTGCTTGCAGTCTACATTCAGAGATAGATTCCCACAGATTTTAGGAGGAGATGAACAGAAATATGCAGCAAGAAATTACCTGATCAAAGATGGACTTGTAAACTTTCTCGTAGTCTGACTGTTTGTTGATCTCAGTGCCCCAGTAGTTCTCTGTAGCATCTATAGGAATAGATGGATCCACCAAGTGGGTTGCCACTTCTCTCAGGGAGTTTGGGTTGTCCACGTAATTCCTCTGAAACCTGACATTGCTTGATGACAAAACAACCACGGCATTGGCACGACTTCGAGGACTGACATACATAAAAGAATCATCGATCTCATTTCTCTGAAAATAGTTGAACTTGCAGAACAGGTTTTGTACCGCACTGTGCTGGGTCAGGCGAATGTTGATGGCATATCGACCCATGTTGTTTTCAAATATGTTCTCAAAAATATTGAAGTCAACAGGGAATTCCCTGTACCACCTGCTGATTAATAAATCATACCCATTGTCAATTCTTAATGTGCTGAGTGTGTGGTTGGCAAATGTGTTGTTTGTGATTATGCCTTCTGTGTTCAGCAGGGGGCGCATGAGGATAGCGTGCCGGAAGTTATCATTAAATGTGTTGAACTCTACCCTGAACTTGGTCTTGATTGGTGTGGAAATATTACAGGAGAGATATTCTATGGCTTCATCATAATTATAGGCAAAGTAACTTTCATTCACCAGAATTTCTCCACCAAGACAATAATTTCCCATCCGCAAACCAATCAGTTCATTCCACAGAAATCTTGACTTGACAACTTCTACTTTGTTCCTTGATTCGATACGAGTGCGATTCAGTTTCAAGTATTCCGTGATTATCCCATAACCCCTGTTTGCAATCAGCTGGGTGGTGTTGATGAGTTGATATCCTCCTGAATAGGTGATGTTAATTCCTGCATCTGCGTTGCCTTCAATACGTGTTCCATTGATGACAATCTCTCCGGCACCTTTATACACATGGATGCCAGCACCAAAGCTGTTGTTGGAAATCACTGTCTCGTTGCTGATGCGCACTTTGCTGCGCATATCTTGAATATTGACGCCATAACCAATGTTGTCATGCACATTTGACATCAACAATCGGAATTCCTCTTCCACATCTGAAATTCAAAGAGAAAATCAGATCACAAATCCTGTTTTGTGATAGCCTAAAGTCATTCAAAACCTGCAAATTGACAAAACCAAAGGTAAACTCCACAGAAATTATGAGGTTGCAGTTAACACTTCCAAACCCTAAATGAAGGAATCCGCAGTCAATTTAATTACTTTTTCATTTCAAATATGTCATAGGAAACATAAAAAAAATGCACACACAAATATATCATTCATGGAACAATCATTACATACCATAATCAGAGGTGAACTCCAAGAGAAACCTTATGCATGGAGGGAACGTTTTGCAGATCAGGTTTCTAGGGATGTTATACTCAAACCTCAGATGGAGAATGTTGGACTTGGTGGTGATGGATTCTGGGAAAGATCCATTATTGATGGGAATTGGGTCAAGAGGGCGTCCCAGCACTCCACCATCCTTCAACAAAAATCTGCCTGTGACTTCAGGATCTCTTTCCATGATCATGAAGTGAACAGTAATTTTCATGTCAGGTGAAGTTGTGAAAATCTGGTGGGAAAACAAAAACAAAGTAGAAATCACATCAGAGGTAAAAAAACTATTACAAATGAGGGCTATGAATAAAATACCATTTATTTTGAGGAATTATGCAGTGCCAGAACAGTGCTCAAACTATGTTGCCTTTCAGATTAATTATCTTCATTCTAACCCTTGAAATAATACACTGATTCCTATCAAATGCAAAGTAGTATTATCCACTCCTAAATCACATACATGTGAACAAGTGGCTGTTGATAAACACTGATATATTAAACATATTTTCAACATATATATTAGACTTCTGGAATTCAAGATCATCATTTTCTGTTATTTTTAGTAATCAAAAGAACATAACCTCTACCTTTTCAAGTGACAGGGTGATCGGCACAAAAAGTCATTTTGAACAAAAAACCTCAGATTCAAATCCAACCAGCGGCAGGTTTCTTGGGTAGGTTTTGCAGTTTAAAAAACAGTGTAAATAGAGGTTCAAATCTCATCTATGGTATAGCAATAACCATGCTGAAAAGGAGACAAAAAAAACCCAAAAGAGCAATGCAAGTGTAGCCCGTTGGAAAAGTAAGGAGGACGCGGACGAGATGGGGTGACTTCCTCCACGTGCCAGTGAACTTCGGTAGCAGTAGGCAATCTCACACAGGTCGAACAAAGTGCAGTTCTTGGTGAGGCGAGGAAAGGAGTTGGCTCTCATGACGACAGTTTGCTGAATTTTCAAACTATATTCACTAGAAAAGGACGCCGCCCTCTCTAGGGCTGTCGATTTTGAAGTTTAAATGCTTACTACTTCCTTCTTCGTCTCGTTGGTCAGCACAGCAAGGGACACCACTCCAGGAATTCCCCGGCAATGGTTCAACTCAGTCATTTCTCACCGTCCCACACAAGTATAAAAATAAAAATAACAAACTTACCCTTTCACAGTAACCTCCGACAGGAATCATTGTACGGTCATTACCATTGACTTGCACTAAGTCCATATGTTGGTAGAAGGGAAATGTGACTTCAGCTGTATTTCCCACTGCACACATAGATGTGCTGGGTGGAAACTTGGTGCGGAAGTCAAATATGGTGAGATTGCTCAGGTAAAATTTGACACCGTCTCCCCAGTTGTTGTCCACCTCCGTCATATTGATTAATGTTCGCCCCACTGATGACTGGATGAACATTCCATAACCTGGAAGAAATAAAAAATATGTACATAACAATTCATACGAAAGGAACAGCTGGAAAGAAAACTTAGAATCCCCCCCCCTTAAAGATTGTACTTGGCAAAAGCAATTTGCTACTTTATTGTTATACCAACAGTAATAAAAGCTTATACAAACAAATTATACTTTACAGCCAATCTCTTGGTAATGTAGCTTTGCATGTATGTTAGATTTTGCTTTAATATGAAATATCACCCAAGTTCCTCACTGCTACCCAAATTCTACTTTTATTCCAGACCACTTCTTATCAGAAATTCAAGACTGTGTCATATTTTTGCTCCAACTGTTATTCTGACCTAATTTTTCACCTTTCAAATGACATGTGCATTACTTTGATCTACTGTTATAAAATTTTCATATTCCTTGCTGCATTAGACGTAGTGATCCTTTGTCATCGATTCTCTAAAACTATAAAACCTATAGCGATATTTTTTTTTTTGTGACTTCCTATTTTTGGGGTGTAGGGAGAAGGCACTGGTTTTAGAGGGGAAAGATGTGAGCAAAGGAACTCTGTTTGACAAGAATCTTGGTTCTGGCACTGTGCAAAACAAGACCACAGTGATGTCACATACAATGCAGAAATTTCATGACATCATTTTTTTCCTCTTACGTCTGAACACTTCTGCCACTTATTTAAGAATATCTCTGCATGAGAACCAATAAAAAATGCACATAAACGTCTGGCCTAGTCTGGTGCTTATGCACTCTTACTCTTGACAGTACAAAACCAGAAAGTCAAATTTTCATTGCTGGACCAGCACTTGCTTCATCTGAGTCCATATAGAGTTGCCTTATATGTTAAGATTAGAAGAGCTATCACTCACCCCTGTTGTGAGATATGGTAGAGTTGGCAATATGGATTGGTCCAATAACCATAGTCAAGTTCAGTGCATCGTACGCTCCATATCTAATGGTGACATTATTCATCATGGGCACATGTGGGCTAGCAGTGATGGCTGCCTTCTGGTAAAACACATTGAGCTGATCTGTCTGACCATGATAGGTATCCAGACCTGTGTAGCTGATGTCCAGGTACTCTAAGAAAGACAGCGACTCGTTCATGTACACTCGATTGTTGTTTTGAATCTGGAGAGAAAAAGTGGAAAAATATTATATAGCAATTTTTCTATTTTTTGTTGTATGTGTCTGTGCTTGTCTTCATAACAACTAACAAGACCACATCTATTCTGCCCCCTCCACAGTGTATGAACATTTACAATGACAATTAACATAAATGAAACACTTTGGCAGTTACTGGTAACAATAACACTTGACATGAATTGTAATACCATAACACCTGTTATGAATGTAACGTCTTGGCTGTCATAATGACATTTAGTATGAATGTTTCACCATGAGTATTTCAATGGCACCTAGTAAGAATGGTAACATTGCCACACAAAACTAATGCTATAAGTGTAGCATGAACGCAAAAGCATGCATTTGCACCAGCACCTAGTCTGAATGCACTGTGATGTGAGGATGTAGCGAGCAAGTGTCAATCAGTATTGGCGTGTAGTGAAGAGGCACTGAATACGATAGCTTCTCCTTAGAAACGCCACTGACGTTGCTATTTTAATTCACAAACTAAGACGCTGTGCAGGAAACAGAATACTTCTTTATTGGTACAAGGCGTAACCAGCAAATAATTCACAAAGCAGAGACCATACCAGCCAACTCTCTCAACTCTCTCATTCTCATGCCTTTTATAATAACTTCAGCAGAAATTCTAGAATAAATGACGTCATCATCATATGATGCGCCCAAACAAATATGCTAGTCTAGAACGTACGAGCAGCAACTTCCAGACTAATTAGAATCAAAACATTCCGATCGCGGCCCCACTCGAACCCTCGAGAAGGCTAATACTGCGTTCACTCGAAGCATCCTACCCGAACCTTCGGGACGGCTAATACTGTGTTTACTCAACGTACCATACAGTCGACCTGACCTTGACACTAGACAGTCTCACTAGCGGTACTGCCGCCGTAATTAAAAGAGAGGAAAAAAACCAACTGATCTCAACAAGGTTGGCCGCTACTAACTCGTAACTGCAACATTCTCGAATCATGAAGGACCGGAGCCGCGTGCGGTCCAGGGCCGTATAATAGAGGAGGGGGGGGGGGGGCACTAGCCTAAACAAACAACAAGCATCACAAATGTTACAGATGACTTCTAAGGGTAACACCCTGGTGGCTACAAAGGCATCTGGGGTAAATATGTAACACTCCAACTGTGAAATCCCCTATAGTATCATCACCTCACTTCATCTCTTACCTGGTATCTTGCCTCTGTAGTGGAGTTGTAGAAATCTATACCTCGCCAGTGGTCAAGAGCTAGACCTGGCCTCAGACCTTCACACTCAAAACCTATCACCTCCTGGCCATCTGTTAGTTTATGAGAAAAAGTTGAAGAAAACAAAATTACATTTAAATTACACAAAAAAAACAAATAAAAATTAAACAACAAAAATTTTACCAAAAGAAATATATCCTAAAGTCTGTTGCTACACCTTGTTGACTCTTTTAGATCTCCTCATAAACACATGCAGAAATATAAAAACATGTATTTTATTCTTATAAGAAATGATTGTCACAATCATAAGAGGTCTGTCTAAAATATATCTGACTTTCTTTTTTTATCCACGGGAAGTAATGATAACAGGAAGGTAAAAATGGGCAAAGTGGAGGAGAGAACCTTCATTTACATGCATGATTTTTGGTGGGTTGGCTAAATACATTGGTTGCTGTCAAGAGGTCAATGTGTAAGGTGTATGTGCTCACTGCATTTTCATTTCACTGAGATGACAGAATGTGTGGAGTAGAAATACTGCATTAAGTCTTACCACAATATGTGAGGTTGCACAGGATCTGTTGGATATTGCCAACAGGGATCCTGAGATCCTGAATACCGTGATAATTGGACATGTGACATATAACCCAGAAACCAAAGCTCAGTCATCGCATCATCCAAAGTTGCCAGGGCCCCAAAAAGCACAACAAGTGCAGAGCAAAATCAAGGTGATGCTGTGTTTTCTTCCACTACCAACGCACTGTGCATTATGAAGATGCTAAGAGGGACAAACAGTTACAAAGGAGTACTATCATGAAATGCTCCGACATCTTCATGATGCGGTTCAGTGCGAGAGACTGGACTTGTGGGCTCACAAAACTGGCAGCTGCATCATGACAATGCTCCAGCACATTCATTGCAGCTGATCCAGCATTTCCTGTTAGAGAAAGGTATTACACTTATTCGCCAGGGTCCCTGCTTGCCAGACAAGGCTCCTTCTGACTTCTACTTGTTCCTGAAAATGAAGATGCCACTTTTACACACTCCCATTCTGAAAGCCAATAGGACATATGGAATGTGATGGCAGAACTGAGAGCCATTCCAGAAGAAGCACTGCAGACATGCTTGGAGCAGTGGCAGGATTGCTAGGCAAAATGTGTGGAGGCACGCAGGGCCTACTTCAAAGAGGATTACGAGCTGAACTCCATCAAGTACATAGTTTTTTTCTACCCGGCCTAAAGTTGGATACTTTATAGACAGACCTCATAAGCATACAATCTGAAATTACTGACATCAAGTCATCAATAAAGAGTTTTCATTTTCAAATTTAAATCTCTTATGAGTATCATGGCAGATGTAGGTGTGCACCCAGGGAATTTCCTGATGTTATTTTCATATTGCACATGACAAACTCAAACCAGTTATGAATTTCAAAACTCTTTCATAACAAGCAACATGATTGTAAACACCAGGAAATAAAAGCTCTTTAATGGCATTAACTCTCTATTCACAAAATCTAAAAATTACAACCTATGTTCACACAACTCATTTTTCCTCAGTTCACATAGATCTAAAAAAATAATCTCACCACAGATATGTCGACCAATCAGCATGTTGTTGGCACCAGGGCAGTCAAAGAGGCTGTTCTCTTCCCCTGTACAGGCAGGCTTTTCCCATAAAATGTAGTCAGTCAGATTACGAGCATATGAGTGATATGTAAAGTTGCCTTTCAGAAATCCAAGATGACGGCATGTCACATTTGCATCTATTGCTGTGAAACTGAAACAAAAGCAAACACAAAATTGAAATTCTGATATTGGTAAAGCATATTCTCATTATTCATGTCTACTACATCCTTTAATTACAGCAGACTACCTCATGGGAGGATGGATATTATGTAGGAAATTTGTTCCACCATGATCTAGTAACTTTGTAAATTATCAGAACTCTGGGATATGTGCTTTTTATTGTTAAAATGAAAATTAAAAATTCCTTACAAACAATGGCAATTTTGCTGAAACTCTAAAGAATAGGTTGCATTTATTAGGGTTATAAGTGGGGGTGTGCTGAAATCTATTTTTTTGTATAGATCATCAAAAATAAGTTGCAAAAATCTGTCAATACCACGACAAATTATCTCACAAAATGTTTCCTGATTTTGTAAGATAACTCTGGAGTGCAAGGAATATTCAGTGCAGAATGAGAAGTGCACCCTGGTGTGAAGGACAGCTATTTCAATAAAAGACTTCATCCTCATAACTCCACTTCATTTCACATACACGTTTCACAACCATTCAATGATGATCCTACATTCTAAATAGCATTTTTGCTGAATGTAATCGATGCTATAAGATCTGTATGTTATTCTGATCATTTCTTAAGTTCTTTCCTGTGGCTGCGGAGAAAGCAACTTCAAACACCACTTCCACAAGTGAGGATAGCACTGAAGACACAGAGATCCCAGTTATCATATTATAGCGATATTATATCATATTACAATGTATCATACAACCACAATAGTCACATATTATTTTGGTTTTGCTGCCATCATTATTATACTTTTTCTAATCACATCTCAACAGGCACAATACTTACTTGTTATAGTTAGTGCAAATGGCCCTCCACTTGCCCATATATTTGAGGTCCAGTCGACCATCTCGAGTCGTGTTGCCCATGCTCAACCTAGCATCATCCTGCCAGTCACCACTGGGCCGTCCCAGGTCCTCATCCGACATTTTTGTCATAGTGATACGACCGCCTGGGAGTTCACTGCCCTGTAATTTGGAGTTCACATTATCCCTGTTAGTTAGTGTCCTACAGCATCTCTTCCCCATCTTTCCCATTTTCATACTTCCCTAGCATCTTGACCTCCCTTTAGAGGGATTTTACACTTTTCTTAAATAATGCAAATTCTGGAGTGCAAGAAAGCAAAGGGACTTGGTGCTTGTGCCAATGTATTTTTAAGGGAGGATTTTGAAGTTTAAGAGGTGAATATTGCATCAACATTTTCTCAGTTTTTACCACTCAGTAATCTCAGTTGAATTCACTTAACTACAATGTCAATAATCACAACTTTACTTAATAGCAACAATTTTGAAGTAAAAAAAGCTATATATACTCACAATCAAAAGTAAGTATACACGTTAGTCATAACCCATAGCAAAAAGCCAACCTGACAAAAGGAGATGAAAATTGCTTTTTTCAAACGTGGGATTTATTTTCAATTAAGTTCACGGAAAAAGAACTTCTGGGACTTGAATCTGGGGTCTGAAATCCCACATTTTGTGGAGGAGAGTCATAACACAAAATCAGAATCAGCGTCCATGAGTAAGTCCCGACTAAAAAGATGACGAATCTGTAAAAGTCAAGTCACACTTGAAACTAGTAGCTTGTGTGTTCTCCTGTGGCATTGATCACAGCGGTGCATCTGCTCCGCATCGAGCTAATCAGAGTTACTACTTGCAGTATGGAATGTTGTTCCATGCCTGTGTCAACACTTGAATTAGTTGGTGCTGGTTTTGTGGTGATGGAACCATAGCTTCGACTTCACGTCCAATGATGTCCCAGACACACAAGCCCTATTGTCTTTGATGACACCACCTCCATTGAAGTGTGACGACTTTTACAGCTTTGAATGCGAGGGAGAAGGCTCGCAACCAAGATTTGTCATCGTTTAGTTGGGTCTCACTCATGGACGCTGATTCTGATTTTGAATTTTGACCCTCCTCTACAAAATGTGGGATTTCAGACCCCAGATTCAAGTCCCAGAAGTTCCTTTTCCGTAAACTTAATTGAAAATAAACCCCATATTTAAAAAAAAAAGTTTTCATCTCCTCTTGTCAGGTTGGCTTTTTGCTATGGGTTATGATTGACGTGTATACTTACTTTTGATCGTGAGTATTATATATATGAAGGTCACCAGCTGATCACAACTCCTTCTAATTGCAACTTTTTACATGCTCCAGGGGCATTATTAAGCGGATTTGACTATATAATCCTGTTTAGCAGCCCTGCCTAGTTCATAATGATAAACTTACCCGTGCAATGAGTGTGCCATTGACAATCATCCCCATGCCAGGAGCGAATTTCATTACAGTTCCTGGCTCAATGTAAAGACATCCCGAGGGCGCAATTTCAATGTTGCCTTGGATGATGTGGGGGTTATCTCTATTCAGCAAAGCCCTGTTGTCTTTGATGACACCACCTCCATTGAATTTGTCAATGATTGGGGGTCGACATCGTTGAGGTATGTGCTTGAGGTAGTAAATCCGATCGTTGGAAATAACAGGGCCAGTGCCGAGATCCGGTGGTGGTGTAATTTGACAAACAACAGTAGTTATGGTCCCCACCACGAAAATAAGGACCAGCCACCCACTCTTGACAGTGGAGTGTGGTCGAAAGCAACCTCCTCCTTCCATCCTGCATGTCATAATGAAAAAGTGTTAACTAAATCTCTAAGTGACTTCTTTAAAACTGCAGCTTGTTTGTTATAAAAGACTGACATCACGCTAATTTTTCACGCAACATTGATTAAAGATATACAATCTACGTCAACTATGTGCTGTATTTTTAGAATTGTATTAGCTGACAACACACTATTGAACTCTTAACTCCTGCTGCTGAAGTGGAAACTTCACAAGAATGAAGAACACCTCTGGCCTGCAAGCGTCACTTTTTTTGTCTTGACCCAATACAGCACAACAAATAATTTCAAGGCAACTTGACAGACGGCCTCCTGCTATTCCTGGTCGATTGTCCAAGTAAAGTGGACACAAGAGGACACCCTGGCCCCTGTGGTGACACTAGCGCTTCACATTTTCAAAACAGAAATTCAATTATTATGTTGTCTTCCGGGTATGTCGGACACAGGTGAAACGGTGCCTCAGTGACTTTCCCTAAGTCTCGTTCAATCTCGTCATCTGTCCTCAGGTGTAAACTAGGTGACGTTACTATATTTAGCTTTTGAGCAGGTAGGCGTGGGATCAGGTTGCCACTTATAGGGATTTTTCTCTACCATGGGGTAAGGTGGCTTTACGAAAGGGAGGATCACAGTTCAGAAGTTGTTGTGAAAAGTCGTGAAATGAAGGGTAAAAAATGGTTTAAATGTCTGGTTTTCTTATTTTTAACAATAACAGTATTGGATTTCCCCCCACGAAATTTGCCTCATCATTGTGCGTAGGGATATGTACGGAAAAATTATGCTCTCTATAGGGGAAAAAGCAGATGACCAAAGTGTCAATATGGCGTATAGCAGAAGGATAGTCCAAGGATGATTCTTTTTTGTTGTTGTTGTTGTTGTTGTTGTTGTTGTTTCTTCTGACTGTTCAGAAAGCTGTGAGACTGGTCGCCGAAGTCAGCCAGCTTACAAATTGTACAAAGAAAGTGAGAAGATGATTGTACGTGGTTGCGCACCTAGCTGAGAATGGGAACGTGAGGGACAGCGCGCTATGGGAGAACCCTTGATCCTAAAAACAATAAAGCGTTGCCACCTTACCTGAGAGACATTCACCAATCCCAAATATTTGCTTAGCCTTGCACTATGAAGTCATTTTTTGTTGTCGTAAAAGGAAGGGGGGGGGAAGAATTTTCCTTAGTGTGAACTATGGATGAGCGCGTGAAAAGTCGTCAGTTTCAGAACACAGTATCAGATTTGGAAATTCTCTGCAGGATTAAATACATTCCCTTCCACTCCACACCACGCGCCAAATCACACTTTTGGGGAAATGAGAGAGAGAAAGAAATAGAGAGAGAAAGCACGCACATAGGCACACAATTGTATCCAAATATCTCTATTCATTTTTGGGGGGAGAGACAGAAAAACAATGGATATATGCTTTTGTGTTTTTCTTATGAGCGATGAACGCACAAATCTCGCCACACACTGAACGATACATCTCAAAAATGTCTTCAAAACAGTGTACAATAAATTGTCAAATCTGATAAAGTGTAATTTGGCCACATATCATTTTTGAAAAGCCTTTCGGAAAGTTCAGCTCCCCCTTGTGATGACTGATGATCTAGTGCGAAATCAAGGAAAATGNCTGTGAAGCTGTGATGAAATGACTTCTCATTGACATCTATCTCTATATAAGGTGCAGAACAACGTTAAGAGTCTCTTTGCGTGTTTTACTTATTACTCTTCTGACTACCTATTGTGTGTGTGTGTGTGTGTGTGTGAGAGAGAGAGAGAGAGAGAGAAAGAGAGGGGTGAGGAGAGGGAGAGAGGAAGGGGTGGAGACGAAAGGAAGGTTCACATTTCTTCTGTCTATACAATTTGAAGGAGCCTTAATGAAATTTCGGCATTCCATGTTTGGTGGAAACAAACACAAACCACAAAAGTGACATTTTGAGGCACTATGGTTATCAGTCAGCAGTTATCTTCCGTGCTCACGTATCTGATGACTGCTCTACCTCGCCAAACTTCGTGTTCTAATGTTTCAGTCAGTGAAATAAGAGCACACACAGTCACGAAACTGTCATGTTGTCTCTATTGTTGAATCTGTTGACTTCAATCACGATTCAAATTTTAGGACAGTGTAATTTTGAGGCGACGATATTTATAACTTTATGAGCCTCGTTTCAGAGAAATACCGCTCGTATGACTCCAGTATCGTAATCACATTATTCCTATCCTACGGGAGGTAGGCCAGATGTCTTATCAGGAACTTCAGCTCCCAGGAAAGAAACCCACGCAGTATTATGCCACGTTACCGACACTGATCAGTAATATTCCGACTTCGTTGTTACTACCAATGAACCAAGTACACAATTATACATGTACATGCACTGTTGGAATCAAGCTTGTGCAAACATTATCAAGTACGTTACCATTTAGAGATTGACCAAAAGAAGTTCAAAAATTGTTTTAAGAGTCCACCATGGATAGACAAAATGTGTTATATCTATTATCTTTTTATAAAATATAAATCTGAAGCAATACTCACATTCGATATGTGACCAGCGAGGGCGGGCAAGTGGACAGTACACTAGATTAAACTAAGAAGATAGATCCCATGTCACTTGACAGGGATGTTGGTAAGGTACACTAGAGGATGAGGACCAGTGGTAAACTAGGCTATCATTTATTGAAAGCTCTCAGTTTGACAAATCATCGACTGCATGACGAATTAGGTCATCATAACCTGTCAGTGAAATGTGTTGATTTTGGGGGTGGAAGTTAGAGCGGAAGGGGAGGAGGGGAAGGAAATTGCAGTTTTGAGAGTGAAACAAAAAATAAAATACAAAACAATAAATATTTTTTTTTGTGTGTGGCG
>JAWQUT010000066.1:2027696-2046373 GCA_033807755.1 Ellobium chinense | reverse complement strand
GGGGTACACAGGAACAAAGGCACACCATCAGTATTCCAACCCATTATTATCATCACCATCACCACCACCATAATCACTGTCACTGTGGGTCTGTCTGGGCTTCCTGATGTTCTTCAGTATAATAACATTTTTATACATGAATGATGAGAAAAAGACAACATGGATTACACTTTTCTTTACTGACCTTCAAACAGAATAGAAAAAGCTTCCAATACATATGACATAATAACATAAAATTAAAAGCTTCCAATACATATTACATAATAATATGGCATAGGTTACTGTATATATCTCAGGGATTATTTCTTAGCAGAGGAGCATTTAAAGTGACAGTATTATACCATACCACCAATATTACAGAACACTTGTGCCGGAGAGATGTACTTTGTTATATCTATTGAACAGCTGTTCCAGATTAGATTATACACAATGCAGGTATGGATGCTCCCAGGAATAAACCTACAATCCTGACATTATCTGCAGGCTTAACAACTAGACTACCCTAAACAACAAGTGATCTGGGTCCAGATTGGTCACAACAAAACTGTGAATTCACATGACCAAAATGTGTGTTTGGCGTACATGATGATACACAAGTTCTTCTGCAAAGAGTGGCATAAGCGATAGAAAAATAATTCCCTTCCTACCCCTTGTTCCACATTTCACGTACTTGAAGAGGGGAGTGCTGCGTCACACTTTCGACATATTCCATACATTATGTTCGGTAACCTCTCCGGGAGGAAAATGAAACAATATTTGGAACCACATTTTTACTATAGATCAGTGCAACACTTTGACCACTAGAGCTCTCAAATATCTCATAAGGACATGCAAAAAATATTCATACTGTGAATCTGAGAAAAATTCTGATCGAACTGACTTCTTTTGACATGGCACTGCATCTTAAAACAGTAACAGCTGAACATCGGAAGAGTTGTTAAAGCAGATATCACTACAGCTCTGTACCAGTATCCTCATTTACTCAAACAACCTTAGCTTATTCCAATTTCAGCTGTATTCCTGATAGATCTATTTACATGTCAGTGCAATGACAACACAGATCAGTAAAACTGCAGTTGCTGTTCATTCACTCTTCCAAGTTCACAGATATAACATGATATAGCTCAGCTAATTGAAGAAAACTTCTCTCTCCCCTCAAAGACATTCCGCTGATGTTCCTTCGAGTATTTGTAGAAACAAATGTAAACTCATCAAGTGGAAAAATTACATGTCATGTGTTTTTATTTAGAGAGAGATCAATGACTTGGGAAGTCACTGTGATGTCACCAACAGAGATCAAATAGTCAATCTTTTAATGGTAAAAACTTAATGCCTTTAGTCATCATAGTTTGACTTCCAAAACACCCGTCCATCTCTGTTAGCGGATTGGTTACAAATGAATGATCCAGTAACACACATTACAGTAATATCAAAAAGTATAAATAAACAGATTACAGACATACTGTTACTTATACAACACAAGTACTTGGTCAATAGAGGCAGCTCAGTGGAATGGTTGACAAATGCAACATCACCAGTTGATAAAAAACATAAACAGCCTCGTATATTTTAACCACACATAACATTACTTCTGGAAAGGGATAATTCCATATTTTGGTTTCTGACAGTTCAATTTTTGACCACATATTTTAAAGTTAACATCATTAAGTTTCTATTTGTACACTTTCTGACAAAGAATGCAGTAGCAATCAAACCAGTTCTCTTGTACTTGTATTGACAGTGAAGGCCTAACACTAACAACATGCCCAGACTCACGATGGTAGACAGTGTATATAATGGACAGCATTAATCACATCCTTGACCCAGGGAAGACCAGTGATAGGTACAAAATGAGAGCTAAGGCTACCATCTTTAAGGAGGAAGGTTAAGAGAATTTTGAAAAGCTACATCAGTCATAAAAGCTAAACATTCTGCCCTACTTCTAAACGCTCCCGCTCATGTGCTGAGCATAAACAAAAGCTATACCACAACATAAAGGAACTGTATGATTTCCAGGAAGCATTATATTATTTCAGCCAAAGCATCAAGCTGACACAGACTGGCCAAGAACAAGAAAAAACAGAGAGGCATTTCATGTTTACACACACAAATGTTTTTCATTAAGTTCATCACTGATGGAATTTGCAATTTAACATGTTCATAATGACTGGCTGGAAGAAAGAGCTAATATAGGCAGGGGTGGACTAGAAAGACTATGGGTTCTCACAAGCACAGATATAGTATCTGTTGGCCAACCACAGCTGAGCACACAGTGATCCCAGCAACTATGTTGTTAATTTATACTCAAACACACTTGTTACTTAAATGCCTTCTACAAAATTGGAGTTACAGTATTCCAAAACACTTTCTTAGTATGAAGGTAATAACTGGCTTAGATTAGTTCCAGGAATATCAGGAAATTGTTTAATCTGAAATGATTTAAGGGCGTCCATGAGTTGCTGTGTAAATGTGTACAAGTGTATCTGTAAGACAGTGACAACGCTTACCACAGGCATCTTGATCATTCCCTGAAAGGCCTTACTCTTCTTCTAGTAGGATTGACTCATGACTGTTTACTACAACACCCCGGTATCTGTTCTGAGATCAAACATTCTCAGCTCTATGTAATTCAGCCATCAGACTACTGTGAAATGCTTTGCTGGAAGCACCAAGATCTAATGTGCTTGTCCCCTTTCATGAATGACATTGTTGCTCAGTTACTGTTAAAGAATTATTGTAGCAACCTTCTCTGTACTTATTATAACAACAACCATGTTATTATCACTTTGGTGAAAAGTTATAAAAGCAGCTAGTGCTGTACATAAAACATTCAAAATAAAAATGGCAGTTCTGAAAAAATTCTTTGTTATTTTCAGAATATTTCTCCAGGTAACATAAACAAAAATAAAAAAGTCACACAACTGATTATATGAAATCACTCATCACTTTATTCTGTGAAAGTCATACATAAAAAATGGGGGGAAAAAGGCAGGAAGCAATCATCCAAATGCTAGCCCATTTTGAAAAAGGAAAAGCGAAATATCTGGATAGTTAGTTCCATGTACAATCAATGATAAAGAAATTCCATGCTAAAGCTTGTGAAAAAAGAAAAACAGTGAAAAAGATTCTGTCTATCTGAGTACCAAATATGCACAGTTCATTCTCGAACGAACTCATCATTTTCTCTTGTCTCCAAAGTATGCACATCAGTTCTTGTTTATATGCATAGGTTGTAAAATAAAAACACCAAAAAGGGTGGCAAATATGTGAAAGAAACATGGTACCTTTTGAGCTTACACAAGTAACATAATACTTGCCCCTTTTGTTTTAATTAGTTTTATCTAACAAGGCAGGAGGTATTAGCAGTTAGGAGCCAGCATTGAACCTGAAATTGACACCATATCTAACACTATAAAGGCTGAAATTGCACATTTTTAATAATTTTCTGATTTCTGTCACAACACTACAATAAACTCCACTTAATCACAATTGAAAAATATTTCCAACTAAAGGAAGCTGTGATTATCTTATGCATTCAAATACTGAAAAGACAGCATTCTGTTATCTGACAAAAAAAAAAGTTTCCAGCAAAGAAAAATGATGATTAAGCATAACTGAAGTAGTTACGATTAAGCGTAATTGAGGAAGTTACCATTTAATGGAATTAAGGAAGCTGCAATTAAGCAGAAGTGACTGCATTATGGAAAGAATAACCTGCATGTAGTGATGGCACAGAATCCTAGAACTTCCAGAAAGGCCAGGTATTAAGAACACCCTACATGCTGATGGAGTTCAACTACAAATGACCTGCACTTCCTGTATCATGATATCAGGCCAAAGGGCACAAAGTCAAGTAGTCACTGGATTGGGAAAGTAAAAGCAAAGTAGCAAAGTCATTTAACACTGTAATGTGCAGCTAGTAAGGAACATCAAGAATATTTTAACTTCCACTGAAACACTGGATATCAAATGCACACATGATTAAGCTAAATGCAAACTGACAGCCTAGTCTTCAGCTAGTATATAAATGAACTCTCCATAGTACTTCCCCGATAATGTCACTGCTTTTGATCTTGTGACATGGCCTGTGACTAGTAAATATATAATACACATTGGAAATTTTCCATTTTTATGTAATAACTATTACATGATATAGCTTACCATTATATATCAAAGTGTAAATATATTCACAGTGCCCAAGCAGTTGTTGCTACAAGTGCAATAGCATAATACACATGTATATATTAGACTACAAGCAAGGCTTTCTGTCACAACGCTTACTGCCTCTCTTCATTTTTATCAGAGCTTGTCTTACTTTTGCCTGCTATGTATAAGAAAAAAATGATAACTGTTTGCTAGACATTCCAACTCAATATTAAAATATGAAGTATTTCCTAAAAAATATGTTTCTATGTTGCTAACATATACACTAATTATCTTTTAAGTTCAAAATTATCCCTTTTCACCATTATTTATATATATTAAATCTTGGGGCTTCAATTCCATAACATCCTCTGAAAATTACGATGTGCAACAAATGACATTTGTGCCTAAGGTTGATCCTAAGGTTGGATCATCAAACAAAATTTTGTTTTAAAAGGAGGTCCTTTGTAATCATCTCACACCAATAAATCTTAATTCTTAAGTTCCAAATTATCCTCTCTGCAAAATACCATAAAATCTGTTCATATTTTTTGTAGCTTTGGGGCTAAAATGGCTTATCATTGTCACGATCACAGCCACCACTGAATGCAGCGCAACTGTTGTAAATAACTAATAACTAAATCTGGATTCTGGCTTGTATCCCAGCTTCTCCAGATTGGGCATGCAGGCCATGTTGATCATAGGAGGAGGTCCGCACATCAGAACTATTGTGTCGGGGCTGGGTGGCGGAAGGTGGTTCCTGATCATCTCATCGTTGACAAAGCCAGAACTGTACTTCCAGCCTGGAAACAGGGAAACAATGAAACATAAAATATGAGTCATTATAATGAGTCAAAGAGGGCATTGATATAAAATTTCTTAATTTGTTTTAAACCACTGCACTTATGGTGACTTAAATTTTGCAACTAAGCAGAAAAATGAGTATAATCCAGTGAACTTTATTTAGAAACTGATCAATATTTTCTAAGCATATGTTCCCGTTAAGTGAAAGACTGTTCAAGTGCAGATGACAATCATTATGAAACACCAAGATTTAGTGAAGTCTGCACGTAAGCGGTTTTTAGCTATGAATCGTCAGGGATGAACATGTGTACTCACTCATTTAGGTCCCAACAAGCATCCAGATATGCCAAATCAGGAAGTTTCACCAGGGTTATCATACACAGTGAGACTCTGTTAACATACATATTGCTTCCCACATTCATATTTATCAGGTCCACCTGCTTTGTCTCTTATACAAAGCACTCTGGATAACACAAAATTTTTGGTGAGACACTATTATTTCTTGTAATGCTACAGCCCACTTCATTCTCACCTTCACATCACTAAGCTGGGCATGATGGCCAAATAAATTTGCAAGTTAGTGCCAAATGATTGAGGCAGCTGTCAAATTATGCAACCCAGTATCAGCTAATTGGTCAGCAAACACAGCTGGACCTGAGGCATCTTGTGTTGTGAAAGTTAAAAAGCTTGGTCTGAAGGGTGGTTGTGCAATCAGAGTTTCACTGTTATATCATGGCCCATGTTAGTCAGAGGGCATTGTAATCACTGGTATCCCATACCTGGCTCTGGTCTGTCCAGGGTGTACCACAGGTGGAAGCGAGTTGGTTGACTGTTCTGAATCTCCTCCAGTTCAGGGCGCAGCAAGATATCTTTCTCAGTCTGGTGGTGAGAAGAGAAGAAAGCAGTACTTAGTGCCATTTTAATTCTGTAAAGATATGAAAGCTAATAAAGTTGAATGTGCCTGATCATATTGTTTGCTTACTTGTAACATTTTTCAAAATTTAGAACATACATATTAAGTTGAAGACAAACTATTACTTTACTGCATTTTCCTCTCGTATACTGACAATGCTACTGTGTCAACGAATTATACTGACAAACATTAAACTCACACCATGACTTTCAGATTTTTATCTTAACATAAATCTTTTTAAGTATGTAAAGCAGCAAAACATGAAAAGGGATATCTAATCCCCTGCATAATTTATCAAATGTTGCAACACAGACCTCCAATCATTGTAAATGAGAAAAGATCAGAGTAACTGTATATCATCTCTGCAGCATAAACTTCTCTGCTATTCTAAAATGGCAGCTTATGAACAAAGATATCTAACCCACAGCCTTGAAAAACTAACCCTGCTTCGCCCACACCTCTCTTCTGCCACAAGCCTGAGTGATAAAGCTTTTCCAAAAAGAAACAATAATGATTAAATAAACTAAAATATTAAATAAATCAAGTTCAAAACTGTCTGCTACATATCTTCCTTCTCTCACCTGGTTGGCAAAGAGAAGCCAGAGCTCAGACTTATCCTCTGGGTCTTTAAACACCTGTCTGACCATTTGCAGCATTGGGGTGATACCTGCATGAGGGGACATGAGCAAGACAAAACAATATAGACAGATCTTGATTAGACATTTGTGGTTATACAAATTATGTGATTGCTGAAATAATGTCCTTGCTTCTAGTACAGTACCAGGGCTTCCTCTCTATTAATGCCCACCATATTAAAGACCTAGCTTGCTTTCTGAAGAAGATTCATCAACTGTTTGTGCTGAAGCTTCTGTTTAACATACGGAATGATCTGAACTGTCTAGCAGGTTAAGGAATCTCTGTCTCTTTAACATTTCATTACCATGTATAAATGGAACATGATACTGGAAATGAAAACCAGCTATAGCTTGAAACCACACATTTCTCTGAGGAGTGGAAACTTTTTTTAAAAAAACCCCAAAAACCAGCAACAACAACAACAACAAAAAAAAACCAAATAGACTATTCCTTACTTGAGACATATTATTATAATAATAGTATACAATGGATTTCTGAATATGTTCTTTATGACAGCAGATAACTAATGAAAACAAGTTTTGGAAAGCCTGAAAACTGACATGTGTGTATAATATGACATGGACAATTTCCTCACAAGCATTATTATCTGCTATCCTATGTGAACATTTGTGGAGGAAACATTTCCTCAAATACCGTCAACATTGAAAAATGAATTACTTTATTTTAATAACCTGAATTTCTGCACATACGGCAAGTGATTACTAAAATCTGAAAACTGTGTGAGTAAGGTCACTAACCTGTTCCTCCTGCAATCATCCCGATCTTAGAGGCAGTCTTGGTCTGGGGCTCCGATTTCTTGTCAGCTTTAATCTGGAAGGTGCCTGTGTAGACATCAAACACTAAGAATTAACTTCTACCCTAATCAAATTTCCAAGTGCTGATTCACCAAACTATCATAAGTTTATTAGCCTATCCTAACAGTGCTTCAGCATGATTGTGGCTATAGTGCAGTCCTGTCCATAGGAACAGTTCATTACACAGGAAATACGACATAACGGTATGTTGGATACAATGAAGGTATCCTACCTAGAAGATATGTATACATCTATATCCAACATTGTTTGTGCCAAACGGTCACGATGTACCTGTGCATCAGACGTTGTGAAGGAGTGATGAAAATAAAGTGCAAACAAGGGCTTACTCTGCCCACAGTCTGAGAAGATTTATATGAATATGCTTTACTTGAGATAACTGTAGCTAGTCTTCTTGACCTGATGTTCAGCCACATGCAATTAGGTGTTTCATGAAAGCTGACACACACAAAACCAAGTCTCACTTCACAGCAAACCTCTACTAAATTGCTGTTGCTATGTTCTTGTAGTCATAAACTGGTGTCAACTGTATAATACACACATATTTAGATCTCATGCTCATGATACAACATACTGGAAATGATAATGCTCATAAACACTTTGTGTACTATAATTGCAATAATTTGTGTCCAAATGTTACTTTACCTCAGAGTATCAGCATCACAGATGTGCAATTTAGTTATATCAAGCGTTACGTCATAAGGAAAGCCTTGGGATTGTAAGGACAACTGACTTGGAAAAGTCTGTTCAAACTCACCGAAACTCATGTATGACAATGTCCACTAAACTAATCACACAGACAAGCTCATAACCACTAGCAGAATGTGTCCAGCTCATCACCCCAACATCAGCCCAAGATACAGTGATAAACCTCACCTTTACCCATATACTGCAGCAAACCATTAGGGCCTCTCACATCCATGTAGTCTCCAATGGCCATACTCTCCAGGTACTGAGACATCTTGCCACCCTCTGGGAACTTGGGATGAACATTCTTGAAGTACACCTGACACACAAACACTTCAAATGTTAGAACTTGTGACTGCACAAGAAATACATCATAAACAGATGTGATGATTTAAAATAGCAAGCAAAAAAGTAAATGGGGGAGGGAATATCTGCTGAGTTAGTCTATCTGTCTAGCATCGAGGACCTCCTGTTCTCCCCTTACATACAGCAACACAAAATGACAGTGTCTGCACCCTGAGTCACTTGCCCCAGACACATTTTTTATGAACACTGAGCGTTCTTCAATGACATACCCACACTCAATGCCCATCTCCATGAACTAAACTAAAGAGCAGTCATACTTTGATAACAAGATCCATATAGCCCTTGTCGTCATCACTAGACACAGGAGTGTATGGTCGGATCACAAGCTGACCATCAATGCGTGCTGTCAGGTAGATATGCTGTCCTGGAGACACAATGAAAAAGGATATAGAACTTTATAACTAACTGTTGCAAGTTTTGAACTTCTGAACCACAAAAGTAGGAAATGCAAACTGTTTATCCTGGAGCACCAGTGAGAATGATGAGAGCAGTTTGCATTAAAAAAATATTAGTTTCCCTTGTTTCACTGAGACAAATTTCATCCACAGAAAACACCATCACTGATTTTATACCTATCATAAATTTTTAATAATTTCTGTGAAAAACATTAAGACTGGAATTGACAGGAATCAGAATGAACTATATTACCCAGAAAAAACACACTGCCAGTCTAGCTAACAGAGTGTTGTGCCAACAGCCATGATAGAAAGAAAAATAAGTTGGTGATCAGGGCCTGAAAATTAGAGAGGGGCCGATCCCTGATTTTGAAAAGTCGACTCGGCTCGATCTTTGGGTGGCCCGGATCGTAAGGATCGATTAAAGCTCGATCTTTAAAACTCGAGCTTTTTCGGTACCGGAGGGAAAGAAAGTCCGCGGTACAGGCTGCTAATGCAGCCATAAGATCGACTAAAGATCGAGTATAGCGGCTTGCAGCTGCACTAGTGATCTGTTTATACAGTGTCATCATAAATTACCTTCCTCGTGGATGGGTCTTTCTAGTCTCAACATTCTCGCGTGCTCCCTATTCTCCGCCACTACCACTACCACCTTCCCTCCCTTAGTTTCACAGTTCTTATTTTGCCCTCCTTCCCCTCACCCCCATTCCCCTCCGAAAAAAAAATAAATTAGTACGCGTACAAGTAGCGTGGCATTGTTTTTTTTTTTCTGGCCTTCTTTTGACTTCTGGGGGTCGTTTCATTTTTACTTCAGGGTTGTTTATTTTTTTCAGTCATTCAGTAATTGTTTCATTTTATTATAGAAAGAGCAGTCTAGATTAGGTCCTATCAGTTGTTCAGTAACTGAATCTCAACTGGCACCCTAAATGTTCACATTCATATAAACACATGCACAAACGTACACACACTCACACGCACAAAGTATCTCACAAATCAGAGCCCTTTGTTACCCAATTAGCATCGACGGTACCAAACCAAACTTTAACGCTTAGTCACGATCCTTCTCCTCCCAGCCCATTCCTGCTATCACTGCTAACCCTTCCTTAACATAAACAACCTCAATTAAATCTAATTAGATTGTAGGAAGTGCGACACTGCCGCGGTAACTTCGCGCTGAGCGTGTGGCTCGATTAATGTTGAGTCGAGCCAGATTAAAGCGACTCAAAAAGATCGGAGCAAAACTCGATCTTTTTGACTCGAGCCGAACTCGCTGACTCGATGAATCGAGCCGCTGGTAAAGATCGACTCGACTCGATCTTTTGACTCGAGCTGCCCAGCCTTACTGAAAATAGGACTGAGGGATGAGCATGATAATAGATGGAAAGCTAATCAGAGAGCAAACTGTACAATCCTACTAACAACTGATCAAATGAATGTGAGGTTTAGATGGGACCATATAAAAACTCAAGATGACAGCTCATCCTTGCTGTTTACTTACCAACTGGCAGTCCCAGAATATGATCAGGAGTTGGGAGAGCAAAGCGAAACCTGCGAGTGTCATGACTGATTACCTGGAAGCAAATAAAGGTCAAATGTAGGTGGAGGATGCTGGTTGGTGTACTGCTTTTATATCAAGTGCAGAATACAAGCTTTCATGACTTATTAAATGACAGGCATCTTATGAAAAAGTTTGTGCCTAAACAAGTGTCACCCTCACTAGACTTTTTGACCCAATTTCATGAATATATTTTAAACTACTGTTTTGACTTTAAAATATAGTGTTAACTTTTGAAAGTGTGCAAAGGCTCTGATATGCAACTTGAAAAGTGGTGTCATTTTGATACTGTCAATTTCAGCTTCCATAAGTTACCAGTCTAGAAGAAGATATTCAACAAATGTTATTCATATGCACATAGAGACCAATCAACATAGACAAGGGACCAGCTAGTATGTTCATGTCTGTAATGGTGACACGAGACCAAACTTGTCTACATTTCGAATAGGGTTTTCCTTTTCAAAAATCATTGAAAGAAATACACACATTAAAGACTCCAAGAGTAACAAAAATAACAAGAAGACCACCACTTACTTCCTTATCAACAAGCTTGAGTGGGTACTTGAGAGTGGGGTCCTTCAGTGTGATAGGGGGACCCTTCTTTTTACCCTTGAACAGGCTGGGGAGGAAGATCTTGGCCAGGATGGCTGTCACTGCAACTACACCGACTCCCACCAGAATGGGCACTGTCTGGGAAAAAAGAAGAAAGACAGGTGACAATTCGAGTTGATCTGAAGGCAATAAGGATTCTTGCGTTAACTCTTTCTATACCACATGCCATATGGGGTAATGACCACTATAATACTTGGTCTATAGGAAAAAAAATGTACACTAGGTCATTTCAAGAGTGAATGCAAGGCCCAAAGATGACAAAAGGGTATGATGTTATATATCATTTTGAAGGCAAAAGTCATGAGCACACGAATATAAAAGCCATACAAACACGAAACAATTTGTAAGGCCACTTACAAAAATGGCGACGATATATCGGTATATGGTAAAGAAAGAGTTAACAAGTCCTGTTAGTGTGAATGTAACATACAATACAATGAGCTTAGTTCCAGACTGCTCTTAAGCAACATAAACATAAATGATTAAACTAACATAGAATGACATGGAGCTTGCAACCAACAACAATCACCACCACTAAACCAACGCACACTCTGGCTTGCCTCCTCAACTTTCTTCATCCTCCTTCCTGCATTTGTCACTCTCACATTCTTGCCCTCTTTCTCTTTATCTCTCTTTCTTTCTCTCTCTCTTGTTCCTTTGCACATTCACATACATATCTGGCCTCTCCATATCATCCATGACCAGTATCACTTTAGCTACACCCATTTCTGCCATTCAATAGAAAAAAAAAAGTATGTCCTTTCAGACCCACACTCATTCTACAGATAAAAAACAACAAAAACAAAAAAGTCAACTCCGTTCTCACTATCCCACAAGTAAGCAGCGATATGATCACACATCTCCCACGTCACCTTGGCTACTGCTCTTAGGCTGAATTTGCATGCTAAGTACGCCATCTTTATTATTAATTCATGAGCATTTGACCGTTTCAGTTTTTTGTTGCATGCATGATTACTTCTACCGACCATTCATTGTTTTCTCCTTAAATTGTTACAACTCTCACACACACATGGTCTTTTCAGATTGGACAAGAGGCAGATACTCCGCGTCTGAAGAGTCACTTTCACAAATATGAGCTACTGTCATGTAACTGTTTGGCACAAATGCTGAAATTTACCTTCATTACCCACCAATATGAGTGCTCTATCACAGTTTATACTATTTTTGTGTCTAACAGTAACAAGTGTCATTTATTTGTGCATTCCTTGAACTATTTATTTTAATGAAGCATGGCAGGTTGAATAACTGTAGTTGTCTTCTTATATGTTCAGGATACCATGCTACAAAGGCAGTGCTTGCCATGCACCTCCACATATTTCAGCATGAACGATCATCCAATAATTTCAGGTTAGACATAAAATGCAGAACAGGATGAACAGCCTTTACGGTCACGCACATTCACATAAAAGGATCTCTTTCCATGATCTCACTTCACATGGAACTGAAAAATGTTCTGATCTCAACAAAATTTTGACCACTGACATATAATTCATTAACTTTTAATAAGCAGATACATGAATAATACGATCGAAAGCACAACATCAAGTTCACTACACATTTTCCATGGGATCTCTGCCAAGTTTCTTAGAAAATCAATAATCCAGCTATCAATGCTGAACAGCAAAATGATTTTCACATGCAAACAGATTCAAGCAAGCTGTTTTCAAGCATCTGAATACACGCATCCACTCATACCAATCTGTATGAGTCACACTAAAATGTTTTTGGAGTTGCAGTGGTAAAAGCAAAATAATGATAAATCTGTATTTTCACCAACTTCATGCATAGTTCTTGAGCACAATGCAAAAATTGCCCGCTATCAATGGCCCTCAGCTGATGATTCCTTACAGATATACAATTATGCCTCATTATAGGCAAATCTGAATCCTCTGATTCCCATTTACCTTGTTGGGATTATTAAATTTCTGGACAACTGGCTCAAACCATCTGGTCTACCTATAATGTGGTAAAAGTAAGGATCTTTATTTCACCGGATCAATGTTAGCCCTACATTTGTTTATAATAGGCAGTTTTCAATTAAATTTGAAGAAAACATTGCTAGTTTCTGATGATAATGAATAAATGAATGAATGAACTTATACATTGGTAGATAGTGTAGAAGAAAACAGGGCAAAGAACAAACAAAACAAAAAAAATATCACAGAAGAAGACATAAAAGTAAAAGAGAGAGTAATTACCCTCTTCAGAAATGCTGATGGGAAAAAAAAATAAGGCAGAATCATCCATCATGGCCAAGGCAAAATTTTATTTTGTACCTGGGTGAAACCAGAATTGATGTTTGGACACTGGTTGTGTGGACATCAGCATAAAATTATAAAATATCTTGTCATCTTTTAAATCTAAACTATTATGTTTCTAGTTTTAAAAATAATTTTCCTTACTGCATAACTTTCTTCAGGCACCCTCTCAAGCTTCAACATAGCCAGCGATCTTAACTTTGAAGGAGGTCTGGTATGTGACTTTAACATTGTCATTGCATGTTACTAACACAATGCAAGTTAATCTGATGGAACACTAGACTACTTCATAGAACATAATTATGGATTAGATTTATTCCTGTAACAATCCTTCATTTCAATAATACTGATGACATTTTATTCCTTCAATTCCTGATGTGTATATTGCATAAATACCAAAGATATGCATCAGTCTCAATAATGTATTGAATCCAAAATGAGTGGTGGCCCCAGACAACCCACAGGGTTACATTATCCAAAGTCTGAATTGTTACATCCACTGCGCGTGTGGCGGCCATAAGCTTACGTCAAATATGTTCTAGCCACATGGCCAAGCTGTCTAGCCAGTGCTATGTGGACAGGTGATAACATGTTGGTATGAATGTTTTAATTCCTCTGTGAACAGTAGATACATCAAAATAAAATCATGCTGAGGCAATAAAAATTGCAGAATACTTTATCTGGCTTACACTATCGAACTTTACGTTTGAATGAATTTGGATGACTAGAGCCTTAATAAAAAGCTGAATAATACATTGCCAGATAGAGGTGTCTGTAGCTGCTGGAAATTAAGTGACGTCATCGTTTTTGCCACAAGCTGCTGCTGATCGGGGAAGGGGAATAATTCTGGATGTAAGGGCCAAACCCAGTAACTTTAGCTCTCCTAATTGCATCATATTATATATGTGCATGGTAACATAATGATGTTGTTTCTTCGCAAAATTGACTCGGTGAGCACCATAGATAATTTTCTGAGAGAAAAAATACTGGAAAATTATTTTTGATGTGCGTGTCCTCCTTTAATAATATGATAAATCGGTATTTATGTCTTTTGTAAGGTCAAACACTAACAAAAGACATCAAAGAAAGTCTTTTTTTGCTATAATTAAAGTCTGCTGGACAAATATTATCCAGCACCAGGCGAAAAGAGTTACAATGTCTGTACACATTAAAAACTGAACATTTTGAAATTATATTTAGGATTACAAGCATCTGTTACAGGGCTCCATGTGCACAAAAGACATACATGTAGGTTCTGGTTATGGTTGAAGCTTGATGATATATATACAGTCGACTCCGCTTGATCGCCCTTCCTCGGGATCACGGAAAAAGTGGGCGATTAAGAGGAGAAGGCAATTTCGGCCATATTGTTGGTAATGGGGTTAAATTTCTTTGATGATGTGGTTTCATATCGTGCATTGACACCTTCTTGTTGCCAGTCATAGGACAGACCCGAGTTTGAAGGTGCTGTAGTGCACAAAATGTTTGATCTCCGCAGTCTCTCTCATTGGGCACATCGCAGTAGCCCAGCAGACAATATGAAGTAGGATGGCACAGTCGGGATAAACTGTTCATCCACATGACACCATCTCTGATCTAACCGAAATCCACCGGACAGTCGCAATCAAGGCGTGGGGGGGAGGAGACTATACCACGGCTTTCCGCGGATTAGCATTATCCGAAGGACGAAGGCAGTGATGCGTAGCGTGGGACGATGGGGGACAAGGCGAGGAAGAGGTGGGGAGGAAAGGCTTATCACACCTATTTCAGGGTGGCAACTGTCACTCAGTCAACTGGTCTGCCATCCGTCGCGCAGTTAAACCGCCTGTGTACATTATTTGTTTGTCAACTGTTAACCCTTCAACTGCTGATCTTTGACTTCACGGGCGCTGAAGAGTGGTCGAATATCAGGAGTGAGAGGTGATTATCCAGTGACTTTTATATAGACAAAATCCAGTTCCCTGGGAAACGAGGCGATTAAGCGGAAAAGGCGATTAAGTTGAGGGCGATTAAACGGAGTCAACTGTATATTTCTAAAACACCAAAACATTCATTGTGTTTCCTGGCAAATAGCAATAGGACACTGAAAGGTGTGACAAATCATGCAATCATTATACTGAATTATATCAGTTAATATGTGCTCTGATACAATAACTTAAATCTACAGAGATATCAAAGAATACATTTCCATTAGCCCGGCAATAGCTGTACATACTGAAATACCAAACAGTTGGTAATTCTGTGATATGTACCTGAATAAATCTTGCTTGTTCCAGAAATTTCTGTGTTTCCATTGCATGTAGTGACTCTCACAATTTATTTAAGTAGTTGCAAAACATGTTCCAAAACAGGATAAATCTGTGCAGTTTATTATTTATGTGACATGTAAACACTAAACTTGCCCTTGATCCCACTATCCTTTTGCTCCATACACAATGAAAAAGACTATGTCACCATGCAGCCCTCAGAACCGAGGTCCAGAAAAAATATCAGTGGATCTATTAAGGTCCCTGTTGATGAAATGTTTATGCTGCACATCATAAAAACCAAACACACGGCCAGCTGACTAACTGCCTTGATTGAACAACACAGTGTGGCACAGTGTGCTCCATCTGTGTGACCTGACCATGGAATTTTAATGGTATACATTATGAACAGTCTGTTCATTTGAAAAGTCATGTTTCAATCACTAAAGCAAAAATCAAGAGGTCACTGAAACTAAACACCAAAAAAAAAACATATGCCACACTTGAGACCACCATGCAGACTCTTATCAGGAGGCCTGCATTTGCATACTACTCAGTACTGTGATGTCTGTCAATCATGCCCTAAGTGTTATAAATCTTACAACAAAACATGAGGCAACTCTGATGATGTCTCTCCTACTGAGCAAAATTTCCACTGGTTGCTGTGTACTGTGATGATATATAGATAGTAAAAAAAAATAGGATCCAGACCTTATGCCTACCAATAGTAATATAAATAACCCAAATCCTACCCCTACCTCTATTCATACCCCTAATCCTCATAAGTTCATCGAGACAGAAACGCCACCCAAGAAATGCCCCTAACCTTAATCATTAATGGCCATTAAGACAGAAACATTAGTCCTTTTTCTGTTCCATGAATTTATTCTCTGTGTCCATGTTTTTATGCAATTAATCTGACAAGAAATACAGTGCCATCTGAGGTGTTTCTCTCCAGTTTGACATATTAAACATAGTCTTTTGGCATGGATTAAAAAGTTCACACTTTTCTTTCGAGGAATTCCGAATGAGACTAACAACTTTTGTGCCTGTCTCGACAGACATTAGGGTTAGGGTTGAAGGTTAGGATTAGGTTTAGGATTGTAACTTTAAGCATAAGCTCTGGTTAGGGGTGTGAGTCTCCCGTAGAATTTTCTTTCTGGGTTCGATATTCACTCAGTCAACATTGCCTGTGAGGCACATATTTGGAAGTCCTTCCTCTTTTTTTTTTTAGTCATCAGAGTTCTTAGAAAAGGATGTGAAATTGCCACAGATAGTAAAAAGTAAAATGTTACTGTGTAATGTGTTGGAAGTGTGAAGCTCCTCCCCAAAATGGACATAGTGAATATGAGGATGCACCGGCATTTCTAAATCACCCCTCATGTTGTGTCAATGTGTGAAACCACAAAAAAAAATAATTACAAGTCAGTGTGGTAAAAAAATCTTCAGTTTTTACTCATCTAGTCTAGATCTAAACTAAAATCTATAAATTTATCCTCTAGTGCCAGTAACCGGCTCGTGCCAGTAATCGCCATCATCCCTTTGCAACAAGTTTCTCTCGAAATTTATAGTGATTTCCCTTGTATTATGACAGCAGACGGTGTTTCATTTATTTCTCCAACAAAATATTTTAGAATGGTGGAAAAAGAAATGATTTAAAGGTTTGTATGATCAGTTTACCAAGACCACATTGCGCATTCTTGCCCACTGAAAGTGGCGATGCAACAACCGTGACAATTTATTGTTTTGTGAAATGAAAAATGCAATAATTTATAAGCATATTGTGTAAATTGAAAAATAGTGACCCTAATCTGATTTTCAGTAAAGTTATGTGACATCTGTCTTGTAACGTTTCTCAAGAAAATGACTTTCTANTATCCCAATTCTTTTACTCGCTGTGACAATGCGTCGTACAGATCTCTGAGTTTAAAAACAGGATCATGATCTCCATTCATAAGTGTTGTCTTCATGTAGGCAATCAGTTCTGCCAATGCCACGTTATAATTTGAATCTGTTGCTGTACTTTCATGTTTGGGGGAAAACTCTCGTTCGGTGACGCAATAATTCACCAAACATGTCTTATGATATTTGGCTTCATGTTATATTTCTTCCTGCATGAACTGTGATAATTGGCTAAGTTTGTACGCAAAATGTTATGGATATCTTGCTCTGTTTGTTTCAAATCAATATTTAAGGATACTGGAGCCGCTCCTATGTTATAAAAGTCCTTCAGATCTTTAGCTAACGAAAAATAACCACAACCCGTGGTATTTGAAGCTTTGTTGTCACTGGGACACATCAATTTTTCGTTAGTTTTTTGTTGACATATGCAACAGAGGGACCAGTTACACTGTTAATGTCAAATTTCTATTGATCTGGCACTTCCTTTTTCCTTTTACCATTGTCAAACTCAAATTTGGAGCACCTGTCTGTGAAAAAAAAGTGATAAAAGGAAACAATGCATAAAGGCTTGCCATAATGGCTTTGTATGATTATTTTTTAATAATTAGAGACAGAAAATAGTTTGATAACATGGTAGCGGTATTCCTTGTTGAAAATAAAATGTCATAATTCCTCTTAGATAATTTAAAAGTAAAAAAATAGATCTGACTGTCCTATCCACCTTGATGTGGCAATCACACTTAGGCCTATGTACTGTTCGGCCTATTTGGAACTTTCAGCAGTTAAGGAAGGCGTCTAAAATGTCCCAACACCGTAAATATTTTGTAATCGATGCAACGTTAAAGTTTGCAGCCATAGCATCGAATCCAGACCTAGGGAAAAAAAACAACATCCTCGCACACATTTAATTTGTATAATTTAGTAATGCTGAATTACAATGCATGATGTATTTTCCAAATTCATACATTTTTTTAGCACTTGGATATGACTCAAAATCACTGATCGTGTGCAGTACTAGACACACTAGGCCAAGTCGAGAGGCTAGAGTTCTGACACAATAGTCTAGACTAGATGCACACGAAGATCACTGCAAAATTGTTTACCTTTCTACCTCAATACCTACCTACACAAGAAATACAGAATCTGATCATAGCATAATAGGGTCCTTTCGAAAATTTGTCATATTATAGCGCCCAGATCTACACAGACTAGATAGATTTAAGCTTGCACATTGCGATTGACCTAATTTAGAGCTAGACTAGATCGATGGCTATCTCGAACGACAGCACCGATGATACAGTTCATT
>JAWQUT010000066.1:1995702-2026731 GCA_033807755.1 Ellobium chinense | reverse complement strand
TTCCCCCCTCCCAGCCCAAAAACGACTACTGCTTTTGGAGATCTTGAAAAAAAAAAAAAAAACTTCTCCTCCCATCCCCGCAATCTATTCTCTCCTAATAAATCATCAAAGCTTTTAGACAGAGTTTGCCAGTCATCGGCGTAACAGGTGGGCAAGTGTGCTATTTTTTCACTGTTGATTTATGCTGGCGAGATGCCTGTGAGTGAGTGTGACATGACAGTATGACACTGATGGAGTTTGAGAACTTAGTTCGACTTGTCTTGATTACTCTTGATTAGATCCAGTCTGCATCTTATGCTAACCACAGAACTGACCATGCATAGGCAGCATTCAGCTTCATCTCAATTAGAATAATTTATGTATCAAAAACGGCAAGTGCGTGTATTGCTATTAGAAAAAAAAAGACGAAAATAGGATTTGTATTTACACCATGGGGAAAATGTTTTACAGCGGCGTACAATGTTAAAATCGCTTTCATAATGCGCCCGCGCGCGCGCGCACACACACACACAACAATATTATACATTTTACAAACAGATTCACAAATTTACAAATGAAATCATAACACAATCACTGATTGTCATCGCAATGCAGCGCGCTGATCCTTCCAGCTCTAAAGCCAGGCAATCATTTATGTCTAAGTCGAGCAGGCTAAAGCGGGGGGAGTGTCTTTCTCAAGGACAATACAAATACAGCGCAAACTGTAGGAGTCGGGAAATAGAACCCACAAATCTTAGACTTCATAAAATTTGTGTATTCTTTGAGCCAACTGACCTGTGAAACATGACAGACCAAACTAAAACATTATTGTTAATATGTACAGTATCTACTTATCCTTGTATAGTATACACATGATGCACTTATGTACGTCAATTTCAAACACAAAAAAAAGTATTACTCTTAACTAGGAATCAAACTTAGACCCCATTCACTTGCAAGCTAAGATGTGCCTGATCGTAAGAAATGCAGAGTTCAGAGAAAGTATCAGATTAATCACTATGACTGACTGGTTTTTGTAGTCTTCCTTACATGAGCCTAACCACGATTTCCACTTACTCTACAAATGAAGAAATTTGTCAATGGGCTTAGACCATATGTGCTTAATTTCTGGGTCTGGGTCATGAATTAAGAATCAAAATCGGAAATCAATATCATCTATGCCACAGTGTGAGTGGTGAATGCAGCATCAAGCAAGGGAAAAAAAACCAACAACAACAAAACAACATATAATGTGCATCGAATACGGACCCAACTGGGCACTAAATGTCTCTCCCCCCCCCCCNCCCCAAAAAAAAAAAATTACACCTATTGTTTGCAAACTGCTGCAAGATTCATAAGTGAGAGATAGAGAGACAGAGACAGAGAGAGCAGGGGAAGGGAAGAGAAGGAGAGAGAGAGAGAGGGAGGGAGGGGGAAATTCACTGATGTAACTTCAAATGCAACCCCCCCTCTCCCCAATAAAAAAAGAAAAATACTGCAATTCACTTCATTTCAAAGTTTAATAACTTCATTGAACTAAATTTTGTGTAACTGAAATTTGGCACATATTAGCAGATAGACACTGATAACACTGCAAATTTCAAATATCTGAGTAATGCTTGATTACACGACGACTATAAAATTGAAAACACACGTCTCACAAGAGCATGCCAGTCATGTGTTTCACACACTGGATCTGAACATGCTTTAAAACAGATGCAACGTTTTTTCCTGTAACGAAAGTAGAATATCCAAATCAATTAAATTTTAACAATCATATTATATCTACCTTTCAGTGAGGACAAAATTTCATTCCCAATTGTTTGTAACTCACAAAGTTACTGGACACTGAATTCAGTAACACTTCCCCTCCCCGCCACTGCATGATAATGGCCATGACATTGGTTATTATACAGAAACTCAACTGAGTAATTCTCATGTGCTACATCATCAGCGTTTTTCGAAGCACACTCATTCCTCTACTGTCAGGTACATTTAAGACACGTTATTAATCTAAAATAATCTGATACGATAATATTAATAGCAAGCTAGATTAGTATTGTGACTCATTCTATTCCCATTCAGGAGGCTTTAATTTTTGACACTTTACATGACTATCCATCATCACTCAGAACACAGACTACTAAATATATTATGGTAAACAGGTAATGGTATCTCTGAGTAAACACAATCTCTTTGTGTAAACTCTGTGACTATTGAATGTCTAGCAGTAGCAGACCTCTTTTTGCTGCATTTGAGAAATGGGTCCCAAATCTCATGACACCTAAATCTGACTGGGCCATTTCAAGCAGGTAGTGAAGTACATATCAGAGAAATGTTCTCCGACTTTATGGTGTAAGGGTGATTCAGCTGACAGTAACAGCCTGGTGAGACATTTCACAAGGGAAACACTATCGCTTCAGTGAATTTAGCCAATCACAGACTGCTACTGACAGTATTTTCCATGGTCCACTCGACTCCACTGTCTTTAACCTAACCATTCAAGCTCAGGGCCCAATGATGATCAACGTGGAACAATGCTGTGAGATCCTCTATGACCGAGGCATGATTTGTGCTCATGGGTTCTTGTGAGGCAAGGGGTCCCATTAGTTCTTTGGAGCCTCTGAGGCAAATGTCCCATCTACCCAGTGGTTAAACTGGCCCTACTCAACCCTCTCCATGCTGTACATTTATAGAAGGTGATGACAGAATGATAAATCCTATCATTACCTCCCTCCGTAAGTGTAAACTGCCCTATTTCAAATTTGGCTGATATAGAAATAATAGAATACAGTAGAACGGGTACGACTGAACTAGCATGCGAAACCTGACAAATACTGCATGTTTTTCTAAGTTCTTTGCTTAGGTTTCTAACTTCTAATAGGTTTCTGCAATGGAAATTTTTGCTATTTCCTATAATATCTTTACATTTTTATAGCAAGCTTCTATATCTCACTATACAGCTGTATATGATTATTTGACATACAATGTCAGTGGAGCACACATGTCAGGTATGCCAACCTGGATTAAATGCTGATCACTATTGATAAAAAGCACATCAGTGGAACACATGTTGCAGGGTTTTCACCATTAATCATCAATTCTACTGTCTAATGACAAAAAGCCGCAACTGCACTATAATTTATTGTGCATGTATGTAGCTTTATGTCACAAGATCGCAAAACTGTTATAAGGCATGAAGACTAATAGGAAATGAGTATGCCAATATGAAATGTGAGTTCAAAGCACAGATTATGAATGACCATCAAGTGGGAGATAATCCCCAATCACCACTGCTGCTATTAGGAAACAATAAAGCCTCCAATTTCAGTTTGTTAGGTGCTAATCTGTGTATCGTAAGTTACTATTGGGAATCAGCTACCACAATGCAAAGAAACCTGGTTCAATATATTTTTCAGCTTGTCACCCTCCATTCCCCCTCCCATATTTTTTATAGGAGGAAAAAGACTTTGTGGGACTTTGGAAAGCTTCAAATTTTCAAGAACAGGGTTTTCATTGTCAGCATCATCCAACATGATTCCATGTGGAAGAAATTTACATTGAAAGGATTTTAGTCTTCTTTTTTTGCTTTTTCTTGTTATCATCTCACTCTCTCTCTTTCACTCCTTTTTTCAGATTACACAACAACATATTATACCTGATAGAATCAGGAAGGGAGGAAACATGTTCCATCACCTGAAAGCCCATCTACTGTCATGTGACATGTTCAGTTTGACAAAGATTTGTGATCTGAATAGTGTGGAAGGATTGTTTGCGTGAACTGTTTTCACTTAGTTTTCAACCTGTTTTCATTCCAGGTTTTCAGAGTTGCTTCCAAACTAGAATCAGTGAATTGGGCAGAGTGTTGGTATTTGAAGTGAATCACTCTCCGCTCATCAGACTAAATAAACATAAGCTGACTTTGTCTAGTGTAGAGATAAAAGGACTGAGACAGATGGGCAGAGGGCTAGCCAAAAGGAAAAAGTGCATGAATGCAGTGTGACATAGACGAACAGACACCAAGGAAATCCCCTCTTGCTAAATCAGCTGGCTGCATAGAGGCATGGTTGCATATTGCTTTTATGGACCCATGGTATTTTCAAGGCTTGGGAGGATTTAAGGTCTAAGACTACTAAGAGATCTTGAACAGAAGAAAACTCAAGGAGAGAGAGAGAGACTGAGAGAGAAAGAGCAGGAGAGAGGAAAAAAGTGACACAGTGAAAATTTAGTTTGATTAATAGCTATCTGTAATTATGATGTCCTGCTGTAACTATGAGGTCCTGCAAGAAAACCTTTACCATGGGCTTCAAGTTGCTTAAAGATGGCCGTATTTGAGACAATCCATCCCCATTTTTCTTCCGGTTTTATCTCTTTCTCTCTTTCTTGATATCCCATCTCCCTATAAAAATTTTCTAGTTCTCTGGCCTAAATGCCCTTCAGAATACAGGCCCTCTTCAAAGCACAGGAGCCCGTTCCTAGAACAGCCTCTGTGTACTGATGGGTAGACTACAGAGGTAATGGCTGAAAATAATACTAGCCAACAGAATGATAATGTGAGTTAAGCAAAGATAGGGGGGATTTCTATATATAATATACATGTGGTAACTGGCGATAAGGAGTTACGCCCTCTTTGACTGATGCTCCTGTCTTGATGGGCATTAGTGTAAGGGTTAAGGGTAGGGTTAGGGTTGTATTAGTATGTTATTCGGAATTAAGGTAATGACCGTAATTGTTGTAGGAGTTACCATGTATGGAAATCCTTCCCAAAGATATGATAATCTTTAAAATGTGGGTAACCATCCACATAACCTGCCATTTTAATAAAAAATTTGCCCATCCTTTGGCATGCTGATCACTACTGAAAAGAAAGCACATCAGTGGAACACGTGCTGCATTTGAACTACCATGCAAACACTGCATTTCTTAGTAAGTTCTTTCTTATATTTCCAATTTCTTTTAGGTCTATTGCAAAAGAAATTTTCATTATTTGCTATAATTTAGTATAATCTCTACATTTTTTTTAACATGCTCCTTTATAGTTATATCACCATATTATATGATATGATTATTTGGCATATACAATTCCTCAATAGAACACATATATGTCAGGCCTGCTGAGTAAGAATACAAGCTGATCACTGCATGCCAGGCTTGGGGCCTCACTGCACAATATCTCTGACTAGTCTGACTGCTTTCTTTGTCAGATGTTCTATGCAATGGTCATAACCACTAGTCTACTATATAATCTAGTAGAGTTGCCATCACTGTTTGCTAATATGTATGTTATATTATATATTATATATAGTATAATGGCATGTGTTTTTTTGTGTGGAACTAAAGCTTTACTGCAACAGAATTAAACAGTTTCCCATGTCTACATTTGCAAAGGATCTCACCGCATACAGTGAGCATGCAAATTCGTATATTAATTATCATGCTTTCTAAAATCTAGACTAGTTGTCTTCATCTGTTCATATGCCTATTTTGTGCAGAACTGAGACTTTACTGCAATATAGAATTAATTATTAAACAGCTTCCCATGTCTATATTTGCAAAGGATCTCACCGCATACAGCAAGCATGCAAATTTATATCTATGCACTCTAAAAACTAGTCGCCTTCATCTGTTCATACGCCAATTTTCTTCTCTTCTGACCCCCTTGGCACTTCGAGGATACTATGCTCTAGACGTCTAGTCTATGTAGGTGCCAAAGCCGGCAAAGGACACAGACAGTATACTCACCAGCAAGTCACTTTTGGATTCCCCCATCTCTGCTCAGGAACCGCGACAAGTTGCGCTAAAGTCTAGGCTAAATTTAACGGCTTAATTTAACAAAAATAATATTTGATCTATTTGGACCAAGGTTCCTTCAGACTGCCGGCAAGCACGTAGTCCAAACGACAGAGAATGATGACTAAGGTACAGACTGGGCTAGCCTGTGATTATTTTCTAGGCCTATTTCTATTGCTCAGAATCCAATCCACTTTTTAAGTTTTTGGTCTGAAACTCAGAGCATAAAAATTGTCAAAAATGCAACTTTTGCTAAATATCCGTGAATGTAGCTTATTTTGCAAGTTAAGCGTAACCCGTAGTGAGTGCTCTATGGCTTATTTAGCTTATTTATTTACGAATATTATTGAACTATTTGAAATTATTCCAACATGGAGAAAAGGGTCAAACAATGGCTTTGCCGTGTCAACAGTTTTCCAGCCTTCCAGCAGACATTAACTTCAGGAAGTAGGCAGTATTGCCAGATTAGCTACTTTATAGCCAAACATGGCTTCTTTGAAAACTCCGGCGGGAAAAGTTTGCCCACGGCGGGATGGCTATTTATTTTTTGGCTGTTTTCTGGCCAAGTAATAAATAAGTAATCAATGAAAACATGAAAAAAACAACAACACAACAACAAATATTTGCCTTTGGCTAGAAATATACAATATATAAATAAACAACACAATTCGTTGGATTGTTGTTCTCAAAACCAGATGCAGGTTTGGTTGACAGTACAAGTGTTGCTCTGTTTGACTAGTTGTCCGGATGGCTAGCGATCGAAAAATTATGTTCAAGTATCCAGTTAATACCTTCTTTTCAAATCATGACTGCCAATACAAAATATGTCCTGGAGCCAGTATTCTCAAGGTCCGCCTGCCATAGTCTATTCCATTCTGTCAGTTGCTATACTTTTGCCCTTGATTAGTCACTGACTTATTGTTCCATATGCTTTATGTCGGCCCATCCCTCTTTTTTCAGAAACCTTCTAACTAGTACGATGCTACCTAATGTGTGATGCCATCTCATGTGGCCAAAATGGCTTATTTCGGTTTTGGTTTGGCTATTTGTTGGCTATTTTTTCACCATGTCTTGGTGGTGTTTTCATTTCGAGACCTGGCAACGCTGGAAGTAGGAAAGAAAGTACGGAGTACGGAGACGTTGGCGACCAAAGCGTCAGTGACGATCCTGAAAGTTTACGTTTTGAGTGTGAAATTCATATTTCAGCAGTTATACAAACGCAGCCCAATCAAAAGTGAATATTTAATAATTTACTTTGTGTGTATGGATTATTAGAGCTTTTAGTTACGGTTATTGGCCCGAAGTAAGAATGGGTAATAAACCCCTGTCCATTGTAACCAGTTACCGATAATTTGCTTTTCTACTCTTGACAAAGTTACATTCACTTTAGGCTATTAGGAGATAAACTTGTTCAAGATTACTTGGACTTGGAAAAGTAAGGGGAGGAATTCCATATGTGGGCCATCCTACAACATGCAGGGAACAACAAGACTGCAAGATTTGAAAACAACTACTTTTTTTTTTCATTGTGACTTTGTATCCCCCACAAGAACCCCTTTTTTAAACTTTTTACTACCACCAGATCCATTAGAATAATCCTTAGTGTGTTTATTGGTACGGGTCAAGAGCATGTTGTAGGATGGCACACATACGGAAATCCTTCCAAAGTAAGTTTTTATCCTAACAACATCAGGGAAATTCCTGATCATGAAGTCATAAAACTGTAGACTGATGTATCACACCATCGTGACCTAAACGGCTAAAGTTAGCCTTTGCCTTTAGCCTTAGCCATCATTCATATCACTGATCTTATTAAGTTACCAATGAGTTGTCACCATTGAAAGCCTTTACTTACCTGAATTTCATACCATCAAGTCAAACAGTCAGTGTGATAGAAATGTAGTAAGAAAAACTAATTGTCCCTGTTCCATATTTTAAATAGCTCTGCTTTGGAAACCGCAGTTAAAAAATAATTTTTAGATAAAAACATTGTTGATTGTGCCTTTTCTGGTAAGGCTGAATATTAAGCTCTTTATTAAAGTGCTGAATGGGGGATAGTTCCCTTTTTCCAGAAGTAGGGGAAAACTTATGACCCTCTCTTTACTTAGTAGTCTTAGTTCCTACTACTTTGGAGGGTAAATTCAAAAGTTGCATTTCCAGCTTTACTTGCAGCTTTTTGTTAATGAAGAATAGTGTAAATTTCAGTGGTATTATTTTTGTTACTGAGAGTTGAGAATGATTCTTAAATGGGATTAAGTTGAAACAGTTGGTAAATTTTAACTTTTCCTAATCCTACTATTGTAGTCAATAAACACTGGTTAATGAGGTTTGGTACAGGCTTAACTTTGTGGTATCATTCCAGAGAAACATGTGTTACAGGGCTGAAAGACTCCTTGTGAATGGATCACAGAGTATTTGTATTTTAGTTGAAATAGGGCATTGCTTAGGCCTGCAATCACTCACTAATATATTTCTTTGATGTCTGTCATCAGGTAACTGTCACGAGTGTAGGCTTGAACTTCCAACATGATGCGAAACGACAGTGCATCAGTGATATCCTCCCTTCAGATGGATTATGGGGACTCAGATGAAGAAGAGAGTGACTCAAAAAACACCTCAAGAAATGATCTGGAGGAGGGGCTGGCTAAAACTGCCAGCGAGTCAGTGAAAACAGAATCCACAGCTACTGAGCATTCTAAAAACACACCTGAGAATGAAGAAGTATCTTTGAAAATGATATCACAAATCAAAATGGACACGGATAGATTAAGTGATAAAGAAGTAGATGATGCTGAAAAAGAAACAGCTGAGGGGGAAAACAACATTAGAAAAGCTCCTGAGGTGAGCCCTGCTGAGCTGATTTCTGATGATGAGGATGGTGAGGACTCTCGTGGTCATCATCACCATCACAAACACCAACATCACCACCAGCCTCATAAAGATGTTGACAGAAAGCAAGCAGTTGCAGAAGCTGTGAATACAGATTCCCCATCCAGCCAAAGTTCACTGAAATCTGGCAGGAAAGGTGAGATTTTCAAAGCAAAAGCTTTCATGATTCAGGGTCATTCCATTAGACCAAATCCATTAGTTATTAGGAAACAAGTGAAGTGCTGATTAACTTTATGTTACTACTTGTGTGAGACAACAATAGGTTTGTGTGATGGTGCACTGACATGACTTTATAGTTGTTGACAGCTGGAGTGGCCCTGCACCCATTCAATAAAAGAAAGTCACTACTCACACAGCTTAAAATTTCAGGGAAATGACTTGAGAAATTGAGCCTGAAGGCATTTGAGTTTGTGAGGTAAATTTACTGTTAGAGTGTTAGTATTATAATTATAGAGCAAACTTCAGGTTAAGATGCGTTTGATTCTGTAACTCATAATTAATTCAGTTGTTATTCATGGGAAGTACATCACACTGACAATACACATTAATATAGATCTAAAAGTCTCCTGCTGGTATTTTTGACTTTTTATATTGTTATTGTATACTGTGAATGTAGACATGAATTGATGCTCATGTTTTGGTCAGTAGGCATTATATATATATGTCAACATAATTCAGCATCTGGATAATACTACAAGTAGTAGGTTGATGACACTAATTGTAAAGTTCTTACCTTACTTCCTGCTTGTAAAAGTACTTGTTACTGGATACTACGCCACACCCTTAAATATGCTTCAGGAACACTTTTTGCTGCAGTGATGCAATGGATAGTTCAGTCACAATTAATGATAATTAATGTAAACAGAATATGCACCACTTCATCACCTTCTGAATTTATGTAACAGAGGCAAGAGATGGAGCTCAAGAAATTTCTTCCAGGCTGATATCTTTCTGATCACTAACTGAGTGTAATTTATTATAATTGTTGTAACATACATGTAGTTACGGGTTAGGATGAAAGCAATATTAAGTGTTGAAATCTGTTATTATTGCTTGGATCCAGAACAGTCTCCTTAGCATCCAGGAGGTTTGCATTATGCTTTATTAGCCATCAAAGAGGTACCAATTACTGGAGTCAGTCGTAATTAAACATCTCATTTCCACTGAGTGTCACCCATCATCTCTGTTTAAACATTCACTTGTGTCATCCTTTCATGTATGGCTCCATTACTGTTTCACTTAATAGACCATAGCTTGAGGGAAGAGCTGGGTTTGTGAATTGTTAAATAGTCTTTTTCTCTAATCAACTTCAAGCATACAAAGAATTTCTTGGAGCTTTGATTTCTTTAGCTGCTGGTGTTAAACACTGTATCTCTAAGATGTCATGATCATTTCTCCTTCTGCCTGAAGAAATTAATCATGTATATATTTGTTTTATTGTCAGCCACTCGCTTGGTTTCCTATGGCCCCGATGAAGATGTGGATGAGGAGGAGTCGTCGTCAGACGAGGAGGAGATGCAAGAGGTTAGTCAACCATTCTTTTAAACCCACTGTGCTTAGTCCTAGCAGTCCTTTCCTGTGTTTTCTCCAGATCATACGAGTTGGGGGAGACATTCCCCTCATATTATAAATTTGAGGTGGGATTTGTCTGTTTTTAAGGGATTTTAGGGTTTTTCTCTAGTAATGCAAAATTTGGAATGCAGAAAAGAAGGGGAGACAGCGTACATTCAGTGTATTTTTAGAGAGGATTTTGAAATTTATGGGATGAATCATGCAGTCGCGATCGCATGCTCTGAAGAAAACACTGCTTTTGATGTCCTCAAATTGATGTTGGTGTCAAAATTTCTTGCAGGGAGAATTTGAAAACACACATTCATTTGAAAAACATTGTCCAGCGAGATTGGAAAATGGATATAATTTCTGAGAGACACAGAGTTTGAACAGCACAAAATGCTGGTGGTCTTACTTCCATTTAGTGTTGTGTTTTATTCTGTGAGGTTCCTCACTGTGGTAGTGCAACAGGCCAACATAATTTAACAACTGTATCTTGACAACATTACTAATGACAACTGTTTGAGCAGTCTTGTTACTAGATATGATGGAAGTGCATTGATTAGTGGCATTAATCATCACTGGGTGCAATAGAACACTTCGAACAACATTCAATATTTCTTGGACTTTCTATCGCAGAAATGCATTATTTAAATTTCTGACGTAGAAATCTTCAGAGGAGGGCTGTGGCTGACTTTGAAAATTCATGATTCTTGACAGCACCTCAATCAATAGAGTGGTGGTGATGAAGTAAGATTCATAACCTGTCACATGTGAAGTTCCATTTGTGGAGTCACCAAATGATTTGTTAGTGTGTAATATTTCCTTCCTAGCAAGTAAATACTGAATTGAAGAAACTCTCTTTGTCTCTTTCTTCAGCCAAGTGCAAGTACCAGCCCAGAGTTAAATGCAGCAGATGCTTGTAAGTTTTATTACACATTATGGAGATAACTTGCAGATTGCCTATGATAGCCGAGTTTGTGGTTTCTTTTTCACCTTGCCTGGCAGTTTAGATTTTGGCATAAACTCAGTATCTGGGTTTATGAAAACTGCAGTCTTATACTGATGCAAGACATGTTGAGCTCACATACATGTTTAAGTCAGACTGATCCTTTATTAGCAGCTTAGGAGTATGACTGGAGAACATCCTTTCTAAGGTCATGGTATTATTTTGCAACCTAGCTTGACCTGGAGGAATCAAATGGACAAAGCCAGTTGTGAAGCTTCATTTTTCTGAGAACTCTTGGTGGGGTTATTCTGGTTTCCATTATAAAATAGCAAAATGTGGCAGTTCTTTTAAGTATAGTCATGAAATATGATGAAGTAAATATAAGTGGCTATTACTATTAGGTACCATTAGAAAAACAGTCTCGCTCATTTCTCTATCATTTCCATTTGCTATATCTTTCCTTTGCACCGAGTGATTATTTCTGTGTAAAATTTATGTGTTGATAGACTCAGATGCTCTGATAGGTTAATTGTCCCCATTTATCAGGCTGTTCACTTTTTTATTGTACCCTATGTAGATGTTCACTCACATTGTAGTGGTGTCATATTGAAATGGAAACTTTGTTCACTTCTTATTTTTAATTTTTATTTTGTTCATCCTTCTTTCAGCTAGTCTTTCCCGTAGTGTACAAAACATGGCCAGTGATGACATAAAGATACCCCCAGAACCAACAGGAAAGTGTTCATATCAGTTGCAGGTCAGTTTTTAAGTCTTCTGCTAATGTTGAGAATATCTTCCAGACAATCCCTATCCACTGAACTGTTGAGATCACAATAAACTATATATAGGAACGCTGATAGCTTTTTTTTTTCTAGCTTTTGTGAAGTGCCATAGGTGGTAGGAGATTTATACTCTCAAACAGCTCATAGCATGTAGCAACATGCAATCAACAATTGGGTTGCCATAGACACACTGGAGGAAAACAGTGTAGTTCTCATCACGACAAAGGGAGGTTTCTGTGAATTTTTGAATTCTTTGGTTCACACTGTAGGTTTAGAATTAACTGACTGGCTCTGAATTCCTTTCATCTAGGAAAACAGTGGTGGTCAGTGATTATTTTATAGCATTTAATGATTCGGTGCAAGAGATACAGTGGTTTATCTCGATATATCAGGAGTAAAATTGGTCTGACTGAAAGGGTGCTGTACTTACTTAAGTATGATATTAAAGATGCAGCTGAAACTTTAGAAAGTGGTAGAGGACAGGTTGTAGAACAGATGTTCAGGTTGTAAGTGAACTAATTTGAAATATGCATTTTTTAAATTTTTTCATTGTTTTGACTTGGAAAATGACTGCATTTTTATTGTTTAGAGATGCTGTATGGCTGTCTTTGAAGATGTAATAGATGATTTCCTAATGTAATCAGAATGATGGCTTTGGATGAAGAATGGAGTTTAATAATATAATATAATATGCTTTATATCCAAGATGAATGGGCTTCTGTGATTTTTGCTGTCGGTGAATGGTTGTTAATGTATGTAGAGTAATGTGATTTGCATTTTTTTTTTTACGCATTAATTTATTTTTCCGACCTTTGCTCTTGATTCACCTCTGCATTTCTCATCCACACAGAAAAAGATTGAAGACATGTATGAGCGCATGAGGAGAGAAGGTCTAGATTTGAACAGAGTGATACAGAGCAAAAAGAACTTTAGGAATCCTAGGTATACAGGTTTATCATTTATTTCTGTTTCAAGTTATGAATTTAGTTTCTCAGCTACACAAGCACATATAGTAGTCCTTCCATATCCTTCGGTGTTTTGAAATTCCTCATCTGCTATTGAATAAGTTGATATACGACAATGCTGAGAGAGAAATGCAGTTAAATTTGTTCAGTTGCAATTCGCATAATGATTTGTGTTGCTTTGAGATTTTTTTTTTACTGAGTGATGAAGCAGGGAATTCCAAAAGTCTAATCCATGTTGTGTAGCCCTTAGAATTGAGCAAGTTGAGTCGTAAATTGTTTGTGACATGATGATAGATTGCAGAGAGAAAATCTCATTAACATATGCAACTTAATTTTAAATGGAGCCTTATATGGCAAATAATGCAGAACTTGGCGTGTAAACTTTTTGGTCCTGTCGGGAGTACTCATTCGGAGTAAGTGTAGATCAGCCTTTCTCATTTCTGTTCTTTTCACAGTATTTATGAAAAGTTGATAGACTTTTGCCATATCGATGAGAAAGGAACCAATTTTCCTCCTGTGAGTAAGAGGCTGTGTTTTTGTGTACATGTGTTGCCATTTTTTAAATCTCTTCTAAATGACGATGAATCGGAACATGAAGTTTATGTGTGTGAAACTCATTTGTACTTCTTTGAATGATAACAGAGTTAATTTGAGGTTATTTAGTTAAAATTTGCAGTTGCTAATTAATGTGTGATGCCTATTTAATCTAGAATGTTAGTGTGTAAAGGAATACTTATACATGGTGTATGTTGAATTTGGTGGACTTCTGGCTGGCTGGTCATGGTTTAGCTGTTTAGCTTCCACCTAGATAAGATTGAGCAGTATCAAATTTGATGCTTGTATGGATGAGACTTTTCACCCATTTTGTGTTTATGTTCTTTTGCAGGAAATATATGATCCACATTTATGGGGTAAAGAATCCTTCTATGATGAATTAGGTAGGTGGCATTTCTAGTCACTAAAGGAGAAAGCAATTGAAATTCTTGCACAGTTAATTTATTACTAAATTGCCTAAGACAGTATAGAGGTTATTAGTTTATATTTTATATGAGAGGTGCAGCAATTACTGTTTGGAATCAGTTGAATGTCTTTAATGATTTGGCACAAGGGGTTAGCGGGCAAGATATTTATATGACTCCATTTTAATGATTGAAACATAGATAACACAACTGCTGCTACCAGTATGAAAAGCTGAGCGGTTTGCACATTATCTATAGACGTGTTGTCAGCTACTTTTCAGCTTTCAGTTGTGTCATGTTCACATGACTGTGCATTGACTTAACATTATGTTTCTGGTCTTTTGGCCTGGTTTGAGAATGAAGTATTCCTACAGAAATACAGGTTTTTGGATTACACAGTAGGACCTTATGACCATGTGCTCAAGGCACCTGTATACTGGTTGTAAAGTTGTGTGGCCAAAAACGTAATCCTTATGTTAGTTAATGCACTGCGGTAACCACAGGAGGTTTGCAGAACATTGGCAGTGTTCAATGTCATCATCATCAATGCCTTTCACCCCTAGNTCTTCGCGAAGCCGGGAACTGAACGGCTGAGTGTTCAATGTAGTTAATTTAATATGTTAATAATTGCAAAGATTATGATTACGACCACTGGCCCAGGGTGCCAAACTGTCTAAATCACATTTAAGTCACAAACTCGGAAGTGTTGACAGTTCCCTTGGGAGTCAAGTTTATGAAATAGTTTATATTACATTCATGTTGGTGCCATTGTAAACTGTTTCTGAAGAGGCAGGGATTGTTTCACTTTGCGGCTTGTCAAGCTTTCTGCCATTAGACCTCATATTAATGCTGAATTTCGTTTCTCATTTCAGACAAGGCTCAACGCAAAGACATGGAACGGAGAGAAAAGGAGAAAAAGGAAAGGACGAAGGTATATTATATTTATTGTTACCCATTTTCTTCATTTTGGTTTTCATGAGCTGTATAGCCACTGTCTTCTGCTTGAAATATGGGGAAATAGTTTTAAGAAGTAGTTTCTAATATATAGCTACATCTTATACCTTCACAATAGTGATGTAAATAGGATGGAATGTGATTGTTGGCAGGAATTTTATCACCAGTTTCCATTTGAAGATTTTAAAAACTGGGAATTGAATTCATTTGGAATTTCTCATGTCTCAGCATTTGACCACCAAAAGACACATCCACTGCTTTAAATTCTGATGAATCTGGTCTATGAGATGATGAAAGTGATTTCAGTAATGATACCACAGAGTGTAAAATAATGCAAACATTTTAATTTTAGTGACAACAATAATAAATGATCTATCAGATTAATGCTTACTGTCATAGCTTTCATATGCAGCAAAGTTTCTTTAGGAATATTCACACCATAAATCAGGAATTTGAAAACATATTTTGCCTAAATGTTGTTGCTAATTGTTTGCAAACTTGATATTGATTATTCATTACTTGATTTTTCAACACATTTTAGGGAATTATCACCAATAATTGTCATTTTGCTGCAGAACTGCTCTTGTGTATTACTAGTTTTCAGAAAATAGAATTAAATGAGGTTTGNAATTGAAATGACAAGCCATGAAAGCACTGACTACTAAACGCAGCAAATTAAATAATAAGTACAAAAATAATCATGCAATCATATCTGATGTACTACATGATAATTATTGCAAAATTTACTGATTATTGCATCAGAAAATGATGAAATGAGCATTGTCTTAGAAAACATTGAACAAATATATTGAAAATGCCATATTTTTTACCATAAAAGCATGACTGCACTTGAAAAAAGTGAAAATTTACGGTTTGTTTCAATTAATTTGCACAAGGGTGTAATTATGTCCTGCACATTCACTAGGTCAGTCCAACTTTTATGTTATACTGTACACCATTCTTGTAAATGTCTTAGCTCTAGAATGATAATTCCATGTCTGAAAACAGACCAGTCTTCAGCGAGTTAACCAAAGGGCATATGACCTCATGCCTTGCATGTCATTCTTCTGTCCTAGAGGGAAATAATGTGTGAATGATGAATCAGGATGTACCTCTGGATCATTTAATAAATGCCATTTAAAAAAAAAACATGACAGTACATGCATGTTAGAGTCAAACTTCTTATCCACCAATAGTCAGCAAGATTCGTTTCAACACAGCGGCTTCATTTGTGTAAGGTTAGCTCTGACCACATGATGTTTGACCGGTTTAATTTTTTACGAGACATTAGATTAGAAGGCAGTGTTTGTGTGAAGTGAGTTGTATGTGTCAAAATGTAATGAGATTTGATCTGCACACTAGCCATGCTGTAAATGCTCACCAAAGGCATTTGTTTCACATTTTCCTCAGTCCACTCATAGAGAGAGCACTAAGCTACAACATAGAAATTCAGTGCCAGTGTTCAGAGTGCCTGCAAAATGGTTGTATCGTGGTCTACTCAACAGACAGTTGTGAAGATTATTGAATATCAGATCTTTTAGAGTACTAATAATATGAAGTTGCATGAGCAGGTGTTCCCTGGCTAAGACATAAAATAAACCATTAGAAAGTGGGAGATGTGATACTTAAAGCTAATCTTATTACAGTATTGTTATTCTTTTGTTTCACTGCTTTATATAGAGTCATCACCTCCTTTTCCTTTCATACCGGGCAGCACACAGTTTTTTGAGCTAATTTTTTCATTTATAATCTTTTGTGTGTTCCATATTTCAGATGAGAAGAAACGAAAAACGAAATGGGACGCCCAACCTCCTGGCGTGATTCATGTGTCTAAAATGACAACGGCCGGCCCCCAACCAGGAGTTGTCAACCTGACTGCCACGGCCACAGGAACCAAAGCAACAGTCATCTCTGCTGTGGGGACATTGAAGAAACCATCATCTGCATCTGGGAAATAAAATATTTATGAGATGGGTGGGGGGAAGAGGAGTAGGGGGAGTGTTGTTTTAAAGAAAATGCGACATCACAATCCTGTATTAGGTTTGGAGATTGAAATTTCTGGGAAAAGGGTTTAAGATCTATAGGCAAGTCTCAAGTGTGCTTGAGTAGGGCACACCATACCCATCTGGGCTTTTTTTTTTTTTGTTGCCCGGCCATTTTCTGGGGACACCATAATATTTTATTGTTCTTGTATTAAAAAATTGTAACGGCTCAATTTGTGTCTTTCTTATTTCTTTTGATGTTATGTTCTGTTCTGACCTCGTGTTTCTAATCACATGTTCTGTTTTTGACTTCATACTCTGTTTCTGATATCATGCTCTGTTCCTGACTTCATTATTCTATTTCAATCATCTATACATTTTTGGTTTTTACAAGCTCAAATTTGTAACATCAAGAATGCTGTGAAACTGCCACAGAGTTCAGTCAAAAATTCATCAGACATTGATAGTTGTGGTTGTGGCCTTTGGGTGCTAGAATGATATACTGGATCACAGTTTGGACATCAACATTGATAGAAATCAACAATAATTTCCTGTTCTCTGGCTCATGAGTGTCATACGCTGCATTCAGCACCAGTGCTAACGAGCAAAATGCAAGACACGAAAATTCATTTGTTCCACACTCTGTGAGAATCGCTAGGGGTCCTCTTCATCTGACCTTTGAATCAAACTGTGCAAGCTATGTTTTTGACCAATGTTTTCCAGTCATTTGTGTGTGTGGGTGTGTGTGTGTATGTGTGTTTTCTTTATATTAATGCTGAATCAAAACAATTTTCCAGAATATGGACCAATAAAGTTATTTTATCTTATCTTATCATTTTAGTATGACTATGGCAAAATTCTTGGTACGGGAAAGTGGCATCATAATCATTGTACAATTTGTCAATTTTTTTTCCTTCATCTATTTAATAGATCTATTACTGCAAGGTGCATGAATGTGTGATTTTGCAATTAGTCACCCACGTTGAAAAAATGGGTACAGCGGTATTGTATTAATTGTACAAGACAAAAGATACAACACATAATCTTTGTGATTCTACAGTAGAACCAATTCTCCCCTTCATCCCACAATGCTGGACATGACGGTAGAATAAATTCACATGTCAGTGCCAACTGTGTGAGGTGGCAATCAAATTTTGCAGCTGATGTCAGCTGACCAGCCTTCAGACAATGCGCAGAATGATGGTTATCCTTGACGCTGGTTTCTAGAGCAGCCAAAGGGAGGCTAGACCCAAAGCGCCTCATGCTACTAGGGTTAATTTAGTTCATAACTTGTGAAAGTTGAAGACTGTAATTTAATGCGATATGGTAAAGATCATGAGTGTTGTTGTACTGCCATTGTACAATGGAAAACCCTCATCTCGGGTTAATGCAGATGACAAGACAGCAGTGGTTCATTTCAAACAGTGTCATCAAGATGGAAATGACCGTGGTATCAAAGTCATAAAATATTATTTGATAAACCAAATGTTTTAGAGTTTCCTGAAATATATTTTGAGGTATTAATTATGTGTTAAATCGCTGAACTTCAATTTCATGGACACTATCGGCATAAATCAAGTTTCAACAAGTAAAATTCATGAGGCAAGATTACATTAAGAAGAACACTAATATCATAACAAACGCAAAAACAATCAGTCAGTCATTGTGGTCAGTGCTGTAAATAATCATTTGACATGGCAAAGTATTTGTTTCTCACTTAACTGTAAGTAGAGTAGACAAGGGAAAATGCACGCACTTTACCTCATTTTGAAGGCCCGTTTTTGATGACTTGCCTTACCAAGCTGACCCATCTTGTTTTAGAATGAGAAAAAAATGTATATTTTACCAAGTTAAGGTCATTTTGGTAGCATAAAAATGGACAATTTGCTCGCAAAGGAGCCTTCTGTACAAGAGATAACATTCCTCTAGGAGCGGAAAATATCTGGTATAATAATACTCGATGTTTTGTGGAAAGAGTTATCACTGTAACGCGAAGTTTTCAAACGATGGCAAGGGAACTAATCCAATGAATGGAAATGGAAACCATGTATAGTTGCCTCCCTCGAACAACAGCCATCCCTCCGTTCAACGTTCATGACTTCATGTAAGAATAGAATAGAATAGAATAGAATAGAATAACTTTATTAGTCCTTTACAGGAAATATGNACAGCTGATCGAGGGCGTCGACTTTCCATGTCCTGATTGTTTTCACAACTGGTTTACTTGACTTGAGAAGGGGTCGGTAGCGGGGTGTAAGAAGAATGTTATTATGGTCAGAATCTCCCAGAGGTGGCAGGGGAGTAGACTTGTAAGCGTTTTCAACATTGCCATAGCACAAGTCAATTATACGGTGGTCTCTGGTAGGGCAGGTGACATACTGGCAGTAGTGAGGTAGGGCAGCATCAAGTGTACAGTGATTGAAGTCGCCTAGTAATAATTTAATGGCGTCAGGCGAATGCGATTCCTGGTCGTTGATTCTGGTGGTAAGAATTTCTATAACATTACTCTCATTAGCTGTCGGTGGAATGTATACGATGTTAATGATGACGTTGGTGAATTCTCTAGGGAGGTAATAAGGTCGCACATTAACGGTTAATAACTCAATGTCGGGAGTGCACAGGGTCTCCTTCACAGTGGTATTATTCCTGTGGGCCCAGCGTTCATTTATAAAGACACACACTCCCCCGCCTCTGGTCTTACCGGCAGCAGGTGTGCGGTCGGAGCGTAAGGTGTGGAAATTGTCAATATTGGCGCAGAGTTCATTAACGCTTTCATTAAACCAAGTTTCCACAAAGGCCAAGAAAGATGCATCTCGATATTCATATAGATACTTGCATGAGGCTTGGAGTTCGTCCAGTTTATTGTTCAATGACCGAGTGTTTCCAAACACTACGGAGGGAAGGAATGGTCTCGATTTCCTTCTTCTGTGCCTCTCTCTGACGCCGCCTTTTCGTCCTCGCTTGCGTTGTTTTTGTTTTGGTAGATCGTAGGACGGATGTTTACAATTCACGCTTTGGGTGTTCAGACTGCGCAACATGGCGGGTGAGTAGCTAATGGTGGAAAAAGGCGGTTCGGGGTCGATAACAGACGGTTTTACCTTTGCTGCTCTCTCCAACATCAACAAAAAATGTCAAAATTAGGATAGTTCGTAAGCACAGAATCTCCATCTTCACTTTTATCCACAGCAGAAGGTTGCACAAACACTAGAACTTAACATTAATGACGTTAAAATGTGGAGCGACGAAAACAGTGGCCTTGTCGCCGCAAGAGCATGTGTTAAGCTAAGATGTCAATAATTATTACAGGCAATATCCAGGTACTTTTCCAATTATTGCTTGGTTTAGTGTTAGGGTTAGGGGCAGGGTTAGGAAAGAAAAAAACCCACATAGGGGAGATAACGATAATGTTTAGGAACTGTTCTAAGAGTATATTTTCTCCTCCAACTCTACCTCTACTCTACCTCTACTCTGCCCCGAACTCTAAACCAAGCACTAAATAGGTGAATCCTTGATATTGCCAGTGAAACACAAAATAAATTGATCCACTCATTGCAAAAAAGAAAAAAAAATGAAAACCGCTCGAGAGGTGACAGTTCGAAAGAGTGACACAAGCACTATGTCAAAAGATTGACATTAACAAACGAAACAAAACAATTCAAAAGAGTGAAAGTATAAAATTCTTCTTCTTGTGATATCTTGTAAACTGCATTAAAGACTAAAGCTCAGCTCCGTGAACTGTGGGGTGTGTGTTCGGTGGTGTGTAGCTGCTGGTGTATCGTCTAAAACGAGCACATCCAGACACAGTTTATTTTAAGGTCATTCTTCTGGAGAACAGGACGGCAAAGGAAAGACCGAAAGAATGATAATAGTTGTATAAAACATGGCAACCCAGGGGCCACCCTGTCCCACCCTATCCATCCACAAAGTAAAAAGTCAAAAGACTTACACTCTTTACAATTTGTTACTTTTATAATGTTATTGCCTCTCTTTTGATATCGAATATTCGTGTTACTCTTTCGCAATTCATTTCCTGCGAGCAGTGCACTCGTCCGAACTATCACTATTTTGATGCACACCTTCCTGAAATACCCATACTCGTATATATCGATGTTTAGGCATCATTATGTAATTCCATATTCTTCTCATTTCCGTGACATCCAACTTTAACATTGGTTGATATGCCGGTCCTGGGGGACACCTGAACCTCGGCCACCCGCTTCCTCTTCTCCCGAAATGTTAACAACAATAACAACGACAGCAGCAGCAATTACAGAGAAAAAGCAACAATAAAAAAACTGGCGTTTTGAGAGAAAGGACTTGACTAGAGGTCTGTCTGTCTGTGTGCCTCTCTCTCTCTCTCTCTCTCTCTCTCTCACACACACACACACACACACACACGTACACACGCACACACACCCATCCTCAGTGCGGTGGAGAATATTGGAAATAATCACGGCCGGTAATTTGGATACCATTACAGTTCTAATTATGTAATCCCCAGAGTTGTCGTTATTAGGACGACTTGTTTCCCTTGAATCCAAGAAGTGATGGTACTTCCTGTGAAAGGACTTTATCTGAGAATTATTTATTTATTCTATCAATTAGGCCCCCAGTGGATTGTTCATCGTTGCCCCCTCGTTTTATTTCCGTTTCGCTGCTGCGTCCATATCAATAATTATTGTCACGACTGGAGAGCAAACGTCACATGGAAGATGTTTGATTCAGAACTGACCCCTGAGCGTCTTTATGCCTGCCTTATGATGACATGGGCATATCTGTTACAGATCGCCATAGGAAGTTCCGGGAAAGAAAAGGAAGCTCGTGTACACTCATGACTATTGGCAAAAGAAACCAACAACAACAACAAAAATTGGAGAGTCTCAAATGTGCAAACCCTCATCCATCGTGCAGATTCGTCGAGCACCAATCTAAATCTCGAATTCGAATTCAAGTTACAGTCAATACAAACCAGGACTTCGGGTTGGAGTCTCGAACATTGGGTTTGTCCAACGTCAAATGCGGTTATTGACATAAAAGTGTCGGAAAACGAACATGTTCCCTTAACGGCTAAGAGGAGGGGGAGAGTGTTCCACTGCATGTCCGGTATATAGAAGGTTGTATTAATTCCAGGTTTACAGAATAAAAACACATTCAACACTGTTTAATCACAAATGCATGAAAGCATTGTTAGAATAAATAAACAATTACAGTCAAAAGTGTAATGAAATACATTGCGTTGACAGTCCAGAGTGTAGATGTAAGCGAACGTACATGAGTGACCTGCTTAGTACTAATACAGTATATTATTATTATCTAGAATCACTACTTCTCATAATACCACAGTCATATCTGGCTCACACTGCGAGTCCATATCGGCTACGCGTAGTTGTAATGATATCCTCTACATTTAGACCACCAGAATTTCGCAAACAAATATGGTCTACCTATCCATACCATTAATAAACAAAAAATATCGCATAACACTGCATGTAAATCACGAAAATTAATCTTTGTCGTCGGCAGATACACTATAATTATATAATTCTGTCCCTGTCTACCGTTCATATCAAGCAGCATGGCTCACAGCGCATAACAAGGAAACTTTATTCGTGAAGTGATATGTTTTTACACAGAGGAAGTTTGTTTTGAGTGGATCTCCATCACTGTTCATTACAATGACGGTTTAAATAATCTTAGTGAAACATAGAAAATGATTTCTAGTAACCATTTTATCGCATTTGACAGAGCTTTTTTAAAGTATTCTCAAATCAGTTGGCACATTTTCTCCCAAAAAAGTATTTTTGGAAAGACAAACGGATAAAAAACTGCAAACTATGAAACAGTCTGATGAGGCATGGCGGAGATATGTCGATTAAAAAAACAAAAAACCAACCATTAATTTCCAATCGCGCCCAGGGGCTTCTTACTCTATATAATTGGAAATTGAATTAATGTAAACCGATTTGTGTAAATGTGACTTAAGCTGAATTTTAACCGAGTTCAAACAAACGATGAACTTGCATAAACCTGTCGTTCACTCACCTTAGTTTCCTCTCTAAGAATAAAAATAGACTAGCATGGGTGCTTCTTGGAAAAATTAAAAACCCAAAACGTTGAAAGGGGGTGGGGGTGGGGAGGGGGTGTGAGTCCTCACATTCCCGATCTTTCCTGAGTATCGGATGTCTAAACAATCTGCAATTTTATATTTCATAATTTACGATAATAACCATCAGCGTACTCTACATGTTCATAATAATTGCGTTACCTGTCGAGGATAAACATAGAACTATGGAGTGTATGGGGTGGAGAGTTTCTCCCAAGAACAGTCCATGTCTAGAGTATATCAAAGGACCCTAGATCTACGTACTGTATATCCACATTGAAAAAAAAAAAGAGGGCATAATAATAATGGTCTTTTAAAATAAAACTTCAGAAGTGAAGGGTGAAATTTATAAATTGTATTTAAAGCACTCATTATACTTAAATTTGAGAGGGGGGAAATTCACGAGCACCCAGTGACTCTCCTCCCTTCATCCAGCCTCCCGGATCCGCCAATGGATTAGAGCGAGTTCTGAAATGGCATATCTGAATTCTGGCTTCCCTTATTTTACGAATTAAAAAAAAAAAAAACTGAGTAAGGATAAGAAATTGATCCAATGCCTTTAATGCCGCCAGCTTGCAGGATTAGAGTTGAAGGTCGAGGTGTGAGGAGAGGTGCTTATCAAATGATATTAGAAAAAGTAATTTTGGTCCGTGTGTTTCGGCCTACTTTATAAGAAGATAATCTGCGACAGATTGCGGTACAACCGGCATACTACGGTCGTAGTACTAGACTAATTTATTAGTGTACTAAGGACTTTTGTAGTACGGCTACTTCCCTCACAACAAATCCCGAGGATTATGACAAGGATTGCTGGTAGGCGTTCATATCCTGAATTACTGTGAGATTCTGGAACCAGATTAAATCACGGAAGTATGGCTTGTTTCATGAAGGTTCCCAAATTATAACGCCCTGGAGCTCTGTACTCTATCAGGGTCTTAATGCCACCATAGTGTTATATAAACGAATATGGAATACATTAGAATTTACCGTACTCCTAGAACTGATGCGATCGATATACATGTAATTATTAAAATAGTTTTTTTTTTTTTTTTGATGACCTGTTAAGGGCACGGAAATTTGCAACAACCAATGACAGTTTTTGTTTGAAATACATAAAAGGGAAACCCACGGTGCCAGAGAAGGTCGACAGAAACAGAAGAAAAGCAACCTGAACATGTCCAGTTCGTTGGTGCAGCTTAAATCCATCGACCGATGTCACGCGTGTATTGAAAATGACAGACATTGTACATTGCATTTCGCAACACACAGCGCTTTGACAACATATTTCGAGGTCATTAAGTTTGGTTTTCACAATATCTAAAAGAAACACCTTCGACACAAAATTGAAATCTGTGTATACAAACTGACAGGCCAGTCAATGCACTATTGACATTCCAGAAATACAGAATAATCTTTTGTTTTATTTGCTCCCTGTGAGCGTGTTGCAAACTGGCTATTCCAGGCTGTATATCAAGGATTTAGCTTGTCTGTTTAGGAATTAAGATAGGAAAAGAAAGCAAGAAAGAAAAGGGAAGACGCGGAGAGAAGAAAATGAAAGAGGGGAGACATAAAGACATGGAAGTAGAGGAAGAAAAAAGATATGATAGAAATATAAAACGCTAAATAATATTTTGTGCATTTGTAACCCCATAAGGAGTTATCTGTTACAGTGGCAGACGGTGCCAGCATTCATACATTCTCATATGCATAACAATGGAGAAAGAAGAAAATAATGAACATAGAAAGACAGACATCGCTTCCTTTTACATGCTGGAGCTCAAAGGAGGAGATTTACAAGTAATTTACTCGTTACAATTTAATAACAGAAGAAATCTCGAACATAAACAAATATATTATAATGCAAGCGACAACAGTTAGAGCATTTTTGTAACAGTTGGAACAGTAAACGGTGAACGAAGCAGAACAGCAAAGAGTACAAATTCTGGATGGAATGCAAAACATTAACAACAACAACACCAAACAACAACAACAACAACAACAACAACAACAACAACAACAACGACCAACAACGACAACAACAACAACAACGACAACAACAACAACAACAACAACAACAATATGCAGTTTATAAGTCTCGTATCCTGGCTAATGCCCGCTCACACGACTTCTTACTATTATTACCCCAGCAGACCTGCTCACGCCAGGACTTTCTCAGCTCCCTGAAAAGCATAATTGCAGGTGCCATTTGCAGGCGCTGATCACTAGCATTCTGACAATATCTCAACTGCCTTTGGCCAGGTACCCATTTTACAGAAGGGTGGACTGAGGAAAATGTGAACGAAATGCATTACCAAGGCACTTACAACATGACCGTGGTCTGGAATCGAACTCACGACCTTTAATCTTGAGTCCAACGCCTTAGCCATTCGGCCACCCGGCTCCACAGTAGTGGAAATTGAGATGTAAAGCAGATAGACAGAAGTGAAAGTCCATGATCGTCTCTGCCAGTTGGTGTATGGTACGTGAAGATGAATATAAGTCTAGTCTGGCCTGTATAGCCCAATAATTGTCACAGATCAGACATTTTTTTTTACCTCAGGATGTATCTGATGCTCAGTTTGATCTGATAGAATATTGTGTTTACCACTCTTCTACAATATCACCAGTAGAAAAGATTCATGAACTTAATGCAATTAATGAAAATATTTTTTGTGTGAATTTTCGCTTAATCAAAACATTTTTAAGACAATTGAATATCTTCCGCTTAATAAAGCAAAAAAAACAACACAAAAAAACAGCTCCCCATGGTGACATCCTAATTCCATCACAGTTTTGTTTCTTGCTCTGATGGACTTTTCATTGACTGTAGTCACTCTAATAATGACAGAAATAGCTGAAAGCCACATGTTTACAACAGTCATTGTTTATAATCCAGAGGGGACGAGACAAAATGCGCGTTAAAGTTCACACACAACTGTCGAGTGAAACACAGTACAGAGGTATGAGCAGTAAGTTCAAGCAGTTTTTACAACCAGGTTGGTTTGCCCTTCATTGTTGTTGTTATTGTGATTGTTGTTCAATCAGCTACACGTGGACCTTCGCTCTTTAGATCATTGCCAGGAAGCAACAGGCTTATCCCTCTAGAAGTTCATTTCACTTGATGAGGATCGCTGTAATTTATACTGTGCAGATGTGGATCTGAAGGAATGAAAAGATGTCTCAGGTCAGCGAGTTCGACACAGTGGAAAAGGGTGTTTGCACCTTACATTCATGTGTTGTGTATCTAAACATGTAAGTAAAGATGAAATGTGAACAATTTTTACACATTGAACCTAGACATTGACACACTGACATCCCCCACCCCCTTTTTTTTCCTTCCTTCCNTCCTTCCCCCCCCCTCCCCAAAGCACACACACCCTCAACAATAACAACAACAACAAAAATTGCAAAGTGTATTGATGGAATAATCTCAAAGTGAAAAATCACTACAATAAAAAGTTGACAGAAATGCTCATACTGGTCCTGCTGGCTTCTTATAGGTCATTACCATTCATAAGATCACATCCTTGGACACAGGCAATTTGCATCGCAAATCACACTTGTTTAATCGCAGTGCAGTTATCCGCAACTTCAGTTTTTGGAGCTAAAGACGCACTGCTTCGTTCTGATTTACTTTCCCATTATTTACAACTATTCTCATGATCTCGCTTCCTTCTAACCTACCATCTTTGGTTAATCGTTCTTTGTGTCATCGACTCTCCCACCTGACATGCACCCGTTCATTCTCATCCATCACATCGCACCCATCTTTACAAGGGCGAGTGAATCATTGAACAGTTAGAGATACCGCCCCGTGGCCCCGTGGTCCCACGCCTTCTGAGGACCCAAGAGACTCAGCGCCTCTCCAGGAGCAGCGAGTCCCGTTCCATATTTCCGCCATAGAGGGGTCTCAGGCCCCGCTTCATTTGTTGCCCTCCCCCCACCCCTGAGCTCCACACCATTTTAATCGCTGGTCCTGCTTCCTCGTCACCTCCGTATTTCTTTTAACTCTCTGCACTGCTGTCTTAAACTGTACTTGAACAGATTTACAGCTCACAGTGAGTGTTTGTCTAAGGTTGTTAACCACTCTCTCATGTAACATTGATACTCTAAAGACAACAGTAAATCACATGGACATGGAGATGTGAAGTTCAGGTTTACTGATACTCGGTGAAGGCTACATGGTGTGATTATAATTGTACTATACGAGGCTATGGGGTGGAGTTCATCAACGGTTTGAACTTTGTTCGTGGAACATTTTTCAACGACCTGATGCGGCAGAGAGTGTAGCAAGAATCTGACCGCCAATTAATAAGGCAAAACATAATGGTATAGCAAACATCAATTGCTAGTAAGGGCAGTATTTTCTAGCGCTTCTGTATCTGTTAAAATAATCATGACTTGCTTAAAGGTATGAAGATGCCAATAGCACCTGGCATAAAAATATGCAATTTTAAGTAGTCCCTATAAAATCAGAAAATTGGCCATGGAGAGGGGANNNNAGGGTTGGATTTTAATTTCAAAGACTTAGATAGGTGCAAATATATGTGTAGACTCAGAAAAGGTGAGGTTTAGTCACTCTATAACATTTGTGGTTATTGCTAGGTGGGTAAGGTTACCCTGTTTACTGAGTGAAAAGGCCTAAAATATTAGGGTGTCTGCTTCACTGCCTAAGTTCTCAAAATCTAACTGGGTCAGGTGCATTTTTCTTTGTGTCAAAATTTAGAGGAAGAGCTAAACAACATATTTGGAAAGTAGTTTGAAACGGCACCCCAGGATAAGTTAATGAGAGTGTAAAACCTAATATAGCCAAAGGTGAAAAATACATTGGCATCTTCATACCTAGAGACTGATACTTGCGTTGCTTAGAATCTCGGAGAGACCGCCCACAGAATGGAAAGACTGCCCATTACTGTCCATTCCGTGAACCCACAATGACCAAACAAGTCTATCCCAGATTTAGTAGAAAGAAAGGGGGGGGGGAGGATGGAAGATGACCTTTTTATTGGCGTGAGGAGAGTCATGAAACCTCATTCATCATAATCAAGTTTAACAAGTTTATTTATCTCAAATCCAGACCCCAACTGTGCTATGCGCGAACAATAGAAATGTGTTTTTTTGACGCCTGTACAGTTTTCAACTGCCACAGTAATTTCAATACTGCCATCAGAGCCGCCTAAAAAAAAAAAAATCCTAAATTCATAAAAGTCCTAAATTCGCATTTCTGCCAACTTGTGGATTACGACTTTATAAGTCAACATGGGAGGCGACTGTCCGTGGAAAACAAAGTGCTCTTGATGGGCAAGCTTCAACCGGTCTGTTGTACACCTCTGGCACTGTTATCCACGTTATTAACAGTGTTGTGTAACCAACTTCATCAACATTTTCATGTTGAGTGGTAACATCGTCATGCGCTCTCACCTTGTAAAAACTGCAGTCGTTGAGACTATTCCAAAATCAAGCATGTGCTTATAATGCGATTCCAAAGGTGGACTCTAGTCCTGGGGCCACCCATTTACCTGAGGCCACCCATTTACCTGAGGCCACCCATTCACCTGAGGCCACCCATTTACCTGAGGCCACCCATCTACCTGAGGCCACCCATTTACCTGGAGCCACCTGTATTGCAACGATCGTAAGAACTTTGATCTTCGCACTGGTCATAATGATCATTTATATATACTGTAGTTGTGTACAGCTAGTTGCGGTCTGAGGTCTTACATAAGTTTGGTAGCTCAGCCACATAATATAAATTTTCTGAAATATTTTTAGAACATACTAGACTCTCCTTATCAACATACCTGCTTAAAACGTTTACTAATATTTAAAATCAATATGTGTTGGCAATAAATAAACCAAGGCGGATCATGGCGGTCACTGAACAGCATGGCTGAAAAGCTCGAATTTTAAGATCCATTCTTAAGACATCCATCAGCGAAAATGGCCCTTATTCCATTCTCTTAACCGCCAGTCAGTCAGTCATAAATAAACTTGAGGTAGTCAGATTTGAGAATCTTCATGAAAGTGGGAAACAGTCAGTATAATATTATGGATGTAAGACTGACCCTCAATGCAAAACATACTCCCTTTCATCACAACGAACCGCACCAGGTGCCAAATTTGTTTTTTGTGTGTGTGTAAATGTGTTGCTTGGTTTAAAGCTTATGAGTTCATTGAAACTGAATATTGTGGAAAAATGCACATACAGTATTTTGAAGGCGCCTCTCACCACCCATCCCAGTGCATTGTTTTCACTCAGATTGGCTAATGACATGTTGGTCCTGTAACTGTATGTGGTGAAAATTTTGCAATTAGCGATCAGACTGTCTAATTAAAGCCACCGCCTGATAGTGGCAGGAAGAGAAATAAGGAGGCGGGGCGTGGAGGCGGGGATAATTCTGTCACTTGGAGACCCAAGAACGATGTTATAATGACACGAACTACCCGACACTTGTCTCCACGGAGATCGCAAAATTCTGTCACGTGACATCAAACGGTGAGATTACAATGTGGGTAACACAGTTGTGAAATCGAACTGGTCCAAGCCATGCCCGGGTCGAGTCCTTTGCCCACTCCCACCTTACAGGTGAGGGACACAGAAAGAACAGGCAACAACAACAACAACAACAACAACAACAACAACAACAACAAGAACAACAACAACAACAACAACGAAGAAAAACAGACAAAAAATAGGAGGGGGAGGATAAAAGAAACAGGTAAACTTATCCTCACCCCCCTGCCCCCCTCCCCCCCTCCTCTGCCACTGTGCGGCTGAAAATCGCAATCGTCATAATCGAACGTTTCGTAAATTGGCAACAACATTTTCCCCATCATTACAAACATAAAGACATGAGAAGAAACAGCACCTCTTTACTTTATCACATCATCTGTTTAATGCCTGTGCTGACATAATATAGAGTTGCGATTAGACTGAGCCGCTCGTGTCATTGACTGGTTTTCACAGTGCACAACATCTGCTAAACTACACAACTCTAAAGATTCATCACTAAAGTCACAGACACTGACAACTGATGTAAACATACTAGTCTAATGATAATAAATTCTACAACTCATATCCAGATCATGCTATTTCACGCCAAACAACACCTTTTATTTCCCATCAGACCAGAACATAATAAATTTTCACAACACTTTAGGGAAGTATGTTTACTGTCGCTGCCATTTTACCAGACACCGACTGAACATAATTTACTCATCTTATAGTCAGGTACTCATTTTACAGACAGATGAACGAGAGAAAGTATGAATGAGATACTTTCTCAAGGTATTTATAGGGTGACCATGGCGGGATCGAACCCAAGACCTTCTGATCTTGAATCCAACATTGTAATCACTCGGTCACACTGCTCCATTCAATTATATTTGGGATAGAGGTGAGCACATTGAGTGGTGAGGTATACTATCATTGCGTGATGAGGTATACTATCATTGTGTGGTGAGGTATACTATCATTGTGTGGTGAGGTATACCATCATTGTGTGGTGGTGAGGTATACTATCATTGTGTGTGGTGAGGTATACTATCATTGTGTGGTGAGGTATACCATCATTGTGTGGTGAGGTATACCATTATTGTGTGGTGAGGTATACTATCCTTGTGTGGTGAGGTATACTATCCTTGTGTGGTGAGGTATACCATCATTGTGTGGTGAGGTATACCATCATTGTGTGGTGAGGTATACTATCCTTGTGTGGTGAGGTATACTATCATTGTGTGGTGAGGTATACCATCATTGTGTAGTGAGGTTTACTGTCGTAACAGAAAAGTGAAGTTAAAATGGAACCACATGCAGTACAGCCTGTTTGACTTTGTTAATAAGAAGTTACCTGATAACAGTGTTTACCAAAAGTAAAAAAAAAACCTCTAGGTTTTCGACTTCGAACAATTTTCCAGTCAGCCATCAGAGACAGTATATCTGTAAAGTTGTACCATCCGATCGTTACCGTTAGAAGTCAAGCCCCGCTTACAAATGGCCTTGAACATTGTACATGACCAGCCCCGCCTACAAAAGACCATGAACATTGTACATGACAAGCCCCGCCTACAAATGGCCATGCATATTGTACATGGCAAGCCCCGCCTATAAATGGCCTTGAATATTG
>JAWQUT010000066.1:1964978-1976087 GCA_033807755.1 Ellobium chinense | reverse complement strand
TTTTCCAACCACCCAGTTTTTTTTCTATTATTTAAAGGACGGCGCAGACCATGTAATATGGTCATTATCCTTACCATCACCACCACCATCACATCTCACTTTCATTACTATCATCATCATCATCAGTATTATTGTCTATCACCGCAACCACTTCCCTAACTGTCAACACCATCACCATCGTCACCACCACTACCACCACCATCATCGTCATCATAGCTACCATCATCATCACCTTAATAATAACTTACCACCGTTACCACTTGCATAACCGATAACATCACCATTGCTACCGCTACCATTATGGTGAACATTCAGAAAATGACCACTATCATAATCATGTTACCATCACCACTATCGTCATCACCACTATCGTCATCACCACTATCGTCATCACCACTGAGGAATAAAGAAACCCAAATAACCAAGGAAATGCAGAATATATGAGAAGAGAAAGTGAGGCTCAAGGAAATAAATGTGTACATAAATACATCTCATAGCATTAGGAAGAAGCGAAAAGGAAAGAAGATGGAAGGAAAAAAGAAAACAAACTAAAAAAACAAACAAAACAGCCGCCTGATCTGGCATCAAACCTGAGACCTCCCGAATGTCTCTCAGACGCTCTGCCGACAGAGTTATCATCACTACTTACAAACTTCATCACACACACACACACACACACACACACACACACACACACACACACACACACACTGATACACACACATACACACACACATACACACACACAGACACAAACACACACACACGTAGAGACACAGACACTCTCACATGGACATGCAGACAGACAGACACTCACACATACTCTCAAACAGACACACATACACACATTTACAAAGAGAAACACACTCGGACACACACAGGCAGAGACACATAGACACAATTTCTTGCACTATTATCATCATCACTTCTATCATCATCATGATGAAAGAATTTTAAATTGAAGAACTGTTAGAACAGATGTAAAACCGAATTCACAGATAATGTTACGGTAGAAGACTAACTTTTTATATGGCAAATTTTCAACTACGAAGATCTTCTTCAGGCATATTCTTACATCATCATCATCATCATCATCATCATCATCTGGACGACGTTAAAAAATGTTCTGCCCATATCAGCGAAGAATTAAGAAATATATTTTAATATCTAAAATGTAAAACGGACTGGTATAATGTTATAAAATAATTACGAATTTCTGATCTAATGAAATGAATAGATAGGAATCATCATCATCATCATCATCATTACCATCATCATAACCCTACCACTGGGACTATTACAATAACGGCAAATACCGCCACTGCTACTACAGCTATCAGTATAAAACCTGCCCTTTCACCGACATCTTTAATTAACAGGGTCTACCACCACATACCTTTCCACCACCTACCCTACCACCCCCTACCCTGCCGCTAGACCACCACCTACTCAACTACCGTCATTATACAAGAGAGGGAAGGAAAAGGAAAAACAGAAAGGCACTCAACAAATCAAACGGACCACCACAAACGTGTCGCGAGCATGAAGCAGGCGTGATAAAGCCAGTAGCAACATCGGATGTACCGCCGTCTGCCAAGCAAAAGACAGCGGCAACGCGACGTCAAAATTCTGGTGGGCCAACCTGTGCGGGTGGGCGGTCTTGCATGGGCGGGAATCGGCACATAATTAAATCTGGGCTTGAGACACGATTTTTTAGGCACGACGGAGGAGAACAGTATCGGCAGATAGCCTCGGACTGTGACCAGATTAAGCAAGCGACACCCGTGGGGTGGGACCAACTTTCGGATAATAAAAATCTCGTACTGGGAAGTGAGACGAACTTTTAGACTTTTAGGAGACTGAAATCTGGTCGCTTAGAGAAAAAGGAGTGTCGGAAGCCGTGAAGAAGGACGCAAGTATAAGAACATCCGGAAAGTTTTTAGTGAGTCAACGTAAAAAGTTAAGACAAATCCACATTTAGAAGTAGACTAGATTAACTAACGGAAAAACGTCTTTATTCCAGTTTTTGCTCAATCCACTAGGATATTTATAGAATAAGAAACACGTGACGGCGTTTTGAAGTAAATGTGAATGCCAAGATTGGACTGATTGCGGACAGTGTAACGTTCGTCTTTCGAGTGCTGAGAACAAGTCGCTCCTTACAACAAGGAATATACTTTTCAACTCGTTAAAGTTACTAGATCAAGTTGTTGGGCAAACACACGAGCTCGCTGCAGAGAAGAGTCTTTGAAGAGCAGACCAACCACTAGACCAGGTAAGTAAAGTATGCCAAACAAAATATGTACATAAACATACATGACACTGTATGAGGCTGAGCAATCCAGTGAGACTATTGTGAAGATTCCTTTCTTCCTTCCTTCTCTCCTTCCTTCCTTCCTTCTTTCATACATCTCTGGGAATTTATCTGTCATTTGTTTTTTAATGTAACTGTCTATAAAAGGTCTTATCTGCTTTTATTGTCGCGTTATTGGTGTCGTTATTTGACAGCTTGGGCGTTAACGATGGGATCTTTTACCATCTTAAGAATTACATTAGTGCTTCGGTGCTGAATGCATCCTTACCACCGTTCAATATGCAGAGTTCATGATTGTAATTCTTACAATGGTAAGAGATCCCATCGGTAAGCCGCAAGTTCTCAATTATTTTTATCATGTTTTTGTTGCTGTTGGTCAGTCCCGACACTCAAATACAGTAAACCTTTAATAATAAGTACATCAATAATGATTTTGTCTCGTTATGACATATCTACATTGTTATGAAATATTGACCACGTTATGGTGTATAAATACACGCACGCATTATTTTTTTCCACCCTTTGGACCGTGCTAACAGGTAGTCTTCAGTAATAGGTGAACTTCTGTCTTTGCATTAAGGGCAAACAAAGGGCTAAACTGTTATTAGATTTATTACGATGACAGTGATGCAGGCAATGGTTAGGATGGAGATGTTATATGTGAATTTGCGCATTAACGATGGGATTTCTTACCGTCGTAAGAATGACATTAACTCTGCATGTTGAACGCTACTAGGGGTGCATTCAGCACCGATGTACTAATGTAATTCTTACGATGATAAGAGATGCCATGGTTAATGCGCAGATTCTCAAATAGCAGCTAAAAACGATACGCGTAAGAAATTGTATTCATTTCAAAGTAGATTGAGTCACAGCAGCTCAGTTCTTTAGCAGTGAGATTGGCAAACAATTAAATTTCTATTTGAAAGATAAAAATACAGTATTGCCACTCGTTCGGATTTTCCGCTACTGTACGGCAAATTTGCTTTACATGAAGCCAAAATCTCCTATGTATGGAAAAATCGCATTCTCAAGCTGTTGGGAAAAATCGTGATGTAAGGAGTAAAGTGTCTGGTTTTCTTATTTTTAATTTTAACCATAAAATTATAGGATCTTTCTCATTAATTTTGCTTCAAGACCGTGCTTAGGAAAATGTAGGGCAAAATACCACTTTCGCTGTAGAGGAAAAGCACATGACCAGCGTGGCAACATGGTCAAACTATCAGCACGTTACACAATCATGCAGGTCTAGATAATCTCCACGAGGCGGTCTAAGTGTGGACCGGTATCATGTCTGAATGGTATTATGTCTGAATGATGACGGTGTTGGATTCAGGATGGAAATATCGTTGCTTAATTCCCACCATAATAATGTTACAGATGTTCTGGGAAATTATAATCTCTTCACAGTCTCATCAGCAACAAAGTGTCTTACTCAGGGAGTTGTAAAAGTTACCGGATGATCTGGTCTGCCGGGGTAATAATGTAAAGTCTCATGAACATGCACGTGCATGGATGCTAGACTTATAAATATTATTATTATTGTAATAATCAACATGCCACATCATAAAATGGAAATCACAGTCGTATAACTAACAGAAACGTTCATTGCGTGTTTACAGCTCAACTGCAAAATAAAGAAGACGGTAAGTTACCTCGTAGAAATATTTTGCAAAGCAACACAATGCTATACATCTCATCTATCATACACACACATAAAACCGTGTTCATCATACACACAATCACACCATATTACATATGAAATACATATGAAAGTCATTGCCCCTCAACGCAGTGCAACACTTAGATTGTCTTAACATAACTCCACCCATGTTCACTTCCGTAAAATTTTTCTTCTATTCAGCTCTCTTCTTCTAAAAATATCGAACGATCAAAGCATAAACGCCACTTGTGGCTTGAGCGAATGACATGGAAGTTTTTAACCACATCACAAAGTAGAGTATATAATCTAGTGTGTATCCCATCAAACTGGTGGAGGTGAAATGGCTGTGACAATGACCTCACAAACTTCCGGACACCACGTGACCAAACTTTTCAATTAAAGGTGTACTTTTGTATACTTTTCATTTTGGTTTATCATGAACTATTCATTCTTCGCTTAGATTATATAATGCGAAGTAATTGCGAAGAGTGTTCTCTAAACTCGCGGGTTGCAATATTGTGACATACTCTTCTCTTCTCGCCTGTTTGTTGGCAAATTAGAAACGTATTTTGTTTAGGAATGCATCTGCCAGCTGGTCATAATTTGAGAACTTGCGCATTAACGATGGGATCTCCTAACACCGTGGGAATTACATTGTTAATGCGCAAGTTCTTAATTTTTGAGGATATAATATGGTCTCATTTTGGCAGACCGTATTAGGCAGTTTTATTCCCCTGACAACGGAAAAGTGGAAAGCGGAAGTAGTGATTGCTGGAATTGTAGATTGCGATGCCCATAAAATCGTCCATGCATAATAATTGAGAATAGTCTATTGTATGTCCTACCTTTTCTCACTACCAAATGTATGCATATGATGCAACTCATTACTACATAATAACTTGAGACTGATAACTGGTGGCCAATGTCAATAAGAAGATTACAACATCTTAGTTCAAAGGCTGTTATTGTGTGTTGGATACCACAGGAGAGCAGGACATCTACTCTAGTCGGTACCAGATCATGTGCTGAGACGGTTCGAGCTAGATCAAATCTAAAATTTGAAATCTGAACTGCTCAACAAACAGAGTCAAAGTTCACAGAGTCCAACCCACATTTAGAACATGACATGTGCTTAACGTGACGAATTCTGAACAGAGAGACAATCAGTGGTAATGATAGTAGCCTTGAAAACCCTGCACTAATGTCCTACTTTCAATGTCCTCATTGGATGGAATCTAGAAAGGAGGGTGACGACAAATTCACTGGAATTTGCTTTAAAANTATTCATTATTTACTTTTCTCTCACATAGCGGAAGACTTTGCCGAAGTATCGAACGAACTTTTGAATTTTCTCAAGTTTACGATTCCGCTGAACTTATTTCTATATATAATGACATCACATGCTCTCAGTCGCTATGTCAAGTAATTGACACTAAACATCTTGTTACACGTAATGCAAATTTAAAGAATGCGCTGCACTGAGTGGCCCCAGGTTATGACGTCATGACTATAAATGAATGTCAATCAGCCAGTCGAATCTAATTTAGATTCCCCGCTGCATTTTGAGACGGATCGTCTGGATTAAATATCATTCCCCGTACAATAGATATCATGTCCAGCATAGGATTGGATGATATAGTATAAAGAAAATGACAGTTTCCGGCTCTTAAATGCTTCAGACATGAGTTCAGTACCGGTAATTTTGGGAGAAATGCAAGACAAAAGCATTCTATTTTGAACACTCTAAATTAAACTCACAGCAGGAAAGTCATATCACTTTATTAAAGAGAAGTTCTACTTTGCAACCACTGTTACTGTTACTGTAAACATTCATGAATTTATTTGTGAGCTGGCACTTTTGTCACTCATGGCCATCCTGTTCAAAGAACGGGCTTACATTCCAGTATCTCTAGTATATTATTTCTCTTCAGGTAAGAACACAAAGGCAATGAGTGCAGGACGCCAGGAGAAAAACTAATCATCACCTCAGTGTACAAGTATTCTACGTCCATATGTATGATCCTGACACTCGCCCCAAACTGCACTTAGGTTATTGATGGGAACAGACTTAGGAAAGCGAACGCATTCTTGGAAGTTCTTGGGCTATTATTGTTATAAAAAGATCCTCATTCTTTTTGTATCCCGACCTACCATTAAGTGTAACCCAAGAACACTCTAGAAGACACTCCAGGATTTTATTAAATGGACATAGAACTCTTGTCAACTGGGGTGACCAATTATTCTTAAATGTTTCCCAGAGGTGCAAATATCTTTGACAGGTTAAGAGAATATTAAATATGTTGTACTGCATGACTTCTCTCATTCACCGGGATCGGTCAACCAACGAACCTTTTTTTCAGAATGTGCCCTCAGTTTCACCTGGAGTACCAACTTCATGACACAAATGATTCAGTCACGTCAAACTCCGCACAAGACAATGAGAGATTCTATCTAACTGGAAAACGGCAGATTAATTACTGGCACTAATGAACATTTCATATCAAGGCGGCAATATTTTTAGTTCGTCTGGCGTCATAGCATTCAACTGTTATCGGATTAGGCATACCTAAGTAAAGTAAAATTGCATAAAACATGTAAATGTAGACTGACCCACTTTTGAAATGTAAATCACAATGTATTGTGCCTTAAAGTCAGAATAAGCCAACACTGGAGGCGTCTTACTGAAATACTTAGACCCGCCTGGGGTAGAAAAGGACGGGACACTTCACTGATTTCAATTCAATCACACACCGAACACTGGAGCGTTATTTTTTTTAGGAATTTCATGAGTAAGACTCTGATACTGTAGAGAAACTTTGTAGATCGCTAAATTTACTGTCCCTCCGAACGTTACGGTCAAGAAAAATGGACCTAAAAACGTGTGGTATCTGAAATATGAAATACTGTATATCTGAGTGGAGCCAATGTTCATGGCCGTTGTAAGCGGGCCTTGTCCTCTGATAGAACGATCTGATGGCGCAGCTTTAAGTGCGTAAAGTGATGCAGGGATTCTCAACTTTCAGGACTACAGGACTCTTCAGTTGGTTTTTTTTTTCGTAAATAAGGAATGCTGTAACCCCTTCATCTTTTTCCTTTCTGTTACTTCGCCTTTGTAGCTAGCACACAAACTTGTAATTCATGACCTAATTTTTATATTTCATGGACGTTATGGGGTTTATGAAATGCACTCTGCACCAAAATTGTCCCCTGTCTGTTATTCGCTGCCTTAGCATGTTGTAGACAGTTTTGTACTTAAACCTCACTAGAACAAACATGGAATGAACGCAGAAATTTGATCCAGACTACTGTTTGTATGAAGCACATCCTCCTCTCCTGACTGGTTCAAGTGTCTCTTCATGCTGTTGCTGATTACAAAAACAGTTCAAAATGAGCAAGAAAAAATTCGCTCCAGTAAAAAGATAGTGTAATAGTTACCACCATCAGCAAACACTAACAACAGTAAGAGCCAAAATATTTAAGGAAACAAATCATTGCTGAGTTATGCTGATTTAAACCAAAATGACACAAAAAAAAAAAAAAGCAAATCCAAATTTCTCATCGGTTTTCAGTAAAAATGAGAAAGAAAAAAACAACGAGCTACGACAATTTTTGTCCTGCCCTAAGCATTAAGCTGGATGTCAAGTTGGTGAAACTAAGCAAGTATCGATACTGTGCCATCGTTATCGCACGAGTTGCTTACTGCGTGAGTATCTTTGAGATGGACTAGAGAGGGATTAAAATGTGCGCTGATTTGACTGCTTACTGTTGTGAATGGTCCTGGGTTTGAATCCTGTTTGTCGATGGCGGGTTTTTGTAGTTCTGTGTTTTGTGGCCGTCTTTCAAAGGCACCTTGTGGTCGGCAGCCTCGCCCCTGATAATTATAGTCATAACTGTGCTGAAAGAGGTCGTTAAAACCGTCTCATTTTGAGAACCCTCGCTGTAACATTTACCGCTCTTTATTAGGTCATTAAACACGTGAGTGGTTGGAAAGGTTGTTAATGTTCACATGTTTGAACAGGAGTTACCTCCCGTGGATGTTGAGGAGATAAAAATCAGCCTGTGGTTGATAAAATGATTGAAATCGTTTTGAGGGGAGCAAAGTCTCCAAGGTGCAATGATTATCTACTTAGTTTGCAAGCGGGGGTGTCCCGTGATCGCTTCTTGGAACAAAAAGTATCGTTAATTTTATCTCCCACCTGTGTATAGCAAAGTGACATTTCACGAGGTTTGAGTTCATCTATCAGTGAAACATTATTCAAATGGCTGTCGGTATTTTTTTATCACTGTCTTTCACCTACGTCCTGGTCTATCTTTGGGGGAATGAACAGCTTCACAACTTGATATTATTTTTTTCAAGTGCTCATGTCACCAAGTTGACTTGGGTTCATATGTCCGTACGTAGGAATAAGTTATTATGTATGTTGATTATGTAGAAAGTATGAGGTATGTGTATGTGGGATACGACACGGGAATATCAACTACTTTCCGGACGTTTCGGTACGTCTAAGAGCTCGTTGTAAAAAAGGGTTAAGACGTACACGTACTTCTTATGTAGACTGGCAAAATGATGAATTCCATAATCTAACTTCTGTGAGACACTCGTTTGGAGATTATTGTGAATTTGCTTGTCTGTCTTTGACAGTCGTTACTTTGTTAGAGAATTATCCTTTGAAAACATCACTGTCATCTGTGTTATAACTACATATTATGGTGCAGTCGTTGTTGGAACTCAGTAAATTATTGTAATGTGACAAACTCAGTGGCAGTTTGCTATTAAGAGCTAGTGGGACTAAACTTCACCATCCGGAGCGGAGACAGGAAGGTCATGACGACAGGTTCATCGTACGAAAAGATGGGGGTATAATCACCCATCCCCATCTCAAGGCCTTAGCCATTTTTGCCCTACCGAAAATAATGGACGAAGCACCGCCACAGACAACAAAAAATGGAACATTATTAACTGTTTAAAAGCGGTTATGACGTGTGCAGTAACAACTCAAAAAAAAAGCAGCCCCTACTGATGATTTCTAGGCACGTATGACATCATCTCGCACCAATAGCCTCATTCACCACGTGACGACAGAGGGCCTTGTAAAGAGAGATCGTGTGGTTATTTTCTGGGCAATATTCACCCGAACTGCGCCGGCACAAGGTTAAAGTTACCATCGCATGATGCAACTACTCTCCAATACTGCACACAGAGAGAAAATATCGGCACAGATAAGATGATAAGAACTGGTCTAATATTCTGAACAAAGTGATGTCGAAATTTAAATATGAAAAGTGAAAATGAAAGTAGAACTCTTATTCACCCCATAGAGAAAATGTTTTAAAGTGCCATAAAATACTCTGTACACGTTTTGGTCATAATTTAAAAAAAAACAACAACAACATAGAGCAGTGCTATACATTAAACTTTTAAATACATAATACTACGAATAAAATCCATAATAAAGGCATTGCTGATCGTCATGGTGCAGCGTGCCCCTGAAGGAAGGAATTCGAATATTTGAGGTTTAAGTTAATGAGATTTCATTATATTCAAATGTGTAAAGAGAATTAATTACTATTTCGCTGTGATCTTCTAGCTCATATGGACATGTATGTACCGGAAGCCGCATTGTATAATCACCTAATTCCCAGAACAGAGGATTAAATTTGCACACAGAACACCATCGTTTCCGCCAATCAGAGCGCGTAAGGTGTATCAGCTTCTCGACTTTGTTGACGAAATTGACCGGGCTCCTGGAGTTCGACTACTGGCACTAACATTCAGTACAGGTCACTAGGAGAGTCACACGACATTATCCTTTAATTCTGCACAAACCTAAGTCTGAACTTACAGATGACATTGACATCACGTACATCTCACGTACATCTCACATACATCTCACATACATCTCAGTACATCTCACGTACATCTCACATACATCTCACATACATCTCACGTACATCTCACGTACATTTCACGTACATCTCACGTACATCTCACGTACATCTCACGTACATCTCACTGTTTGACTTTATTTTATGTACAGTTATTATATCAAAATATCACAAAGTGCTTGCTTTAGGATTAGGGTTAGGGGCAGGAATAGAAAAGAGAAAGCACACATGAAAGAGTTTCTAGACAATGATAATATCTACGGCCTGTCACAAGGATGGTTGTTATCCCCTAACTCTACCCCTAACCTCTCCCCCCCTCCCCCCTCTCAACCCTAAACCAAGCACTGAGCGGGAGAATACCGGGATTTTGACTACAAAAAATTGCCGGACTTCCGGGTTCACGTCCAGATCAATGCCATACCGCAAGCAAAACCGCACCCTCTTTTCAAAGTATCGGCACCATTTGGCAAGCACGTGATTCTAGGGCCTTTTCAGTTTAAATGATCATTAAAACACAGATCAGTTGTGTAACAGTTATGAGTCTTTGTATTTGATCTCTCGTGAAGAAATTCATGAATGAAACTATGATAGCCGTGAGGCAATCGACATCGTGACCTGGGTGAGGCCATATTTATTTATTACTTCTCTTCATCTCTAGCCGTCTCCTAGAAATGCATTATTTTAACGAAATTTAAACGATCAAAAGAACCCTCCCCTACCCCCTCCCGTCTTGGAAACCATGCTGCCTGAGATGGTGTAGAGTTGATTTGTAATGGCCATGCCAGACCTGACGTTCGTCCGTGCGGCGGCAAAAAAACCTCCAGTTACACAGCATAGATCTGAGCCAAGTCTTGTGCAGGCTTTTATTTACCATTCTCATCGCTGTTTTTCTTTGCTGCCGAAGAGGAGGGGGAGGGGTATTAGAAGAAGAGGGAAAGGCAAGGGAAGGTTGATTGACATCTCCGGCTCATTAATNGGGGGGGGGGAAGAGGGAGTGATCTATTCTATTTTCAATTTGACTCCATTGTGGATTAAAAACGTAAAATCAACATTCAACAAAACGCGATAATTACAGCAAACCTCACTGGCAACCAACTGCAAAGAAGATGATACTTGGAGCGTCTATATATTACCATGCAGCCTTTTACTGCAACATTTGAAATGATTTTTTTTTTCCTCTTGAAACCGAACAGACCGGGGACCTTGAACTGTACCAACCCTCCCTCCCTCTCTCCCTCCCTCCAAG
>JAWQUT010000066.1:1946885-1964914 GCA_033807755.1 Ellobium chinense | reverse complement strand
CACACACACACACACACACACGCCCACACACAGGCACACTTTCCCGGTAATAGGAAGCTGGTTTTTTTTTTTTGTTGTTGTTGTTGTTTATTTGGTACTGACTCAAACAGCGACAGAGTGAAACTGGAGTCATCTGACTAGACAGTTACTACGTTCGTCGTCAACAATCTTTAGGCCGGTCACGGTGTCACACATAAAAAGTAGACAGCAGAAAATTATCAGAGAAAAGTCGTGCTATTATCAACAATGAAAACACTTAGGCAAAGTAATAAGTCACATTGAAAAAGAAAAACTCGCAAATCTTCTAGTCTGGTGCAATTTAAAAATGGGCCTAAATTTTTATATCCGGTCACACAGAAAAAGCAGAACGTCTTTACGCCTGCTAACTGCCAGCCTCGACTAGAAAACCGGAAGTCGCTGGTCATGTTCATTTTTCCTTAACTAAGCCGCTTGTAGTGAAATAAAACTGCTCAGTTTTTTGTTTTTATTCAGTCCCCAAACTACAATAGTACAGCAGTGACTTAAGTGACTCTTTACTAATGGCAGATGACTTTAGGGTTGCAATTAACAACTTCAGACCCTTGTGCTTGACTGAAATTTTGAACTAGAGACTTAAGGCCAGTGACATCATCTGTGTGAAATCGGCCGAAAGCTTAAACAGAAATGTGGTCCCGGTACAGGTTTTTACGTTTTCGTTATAAAATGGCGTTTCTCGTGAGACATTGCTTGGTTTAAAATGTCGATATCGTGGCATGATATAAAGCGGATCCAGTGTTATGGCCACCACCTTATAATAGCAGTCGCCTTATGCGGGTGGCCTTCTTATCGAGGTTGGTGTTTGGGTCATGTTGTCCCCATCTCCAAAAACTTCCCAATGATTGTCATGTTAATGTATGAGTATTTTAATATGTAGGTTAGATAATCTGTTCTTTCTGATACTCTCTTACCTAGGCAGATGATAGCGATGCACAGGTGCTTGTCAAACTAGGTTTGAGTATACTGAAACATGAACGTTTGTTTGTCTTCCGGTGTGAGTATAAGCATTTCGCATGAGATCGCGCCGCGCCACAGATGAGCGCCCCACTTTACAACCGATACACTGCACTCGGCTTGTTTCTAACACTTTTGCACCGCTCCTGTCAGAGGTTTGGTACATTTTGTTTAACAACCATTTTCACATACTGAACTAGACTGGCTATGAACACTGTAGAGTGAGTGTATTCAGTAGGAAGGCAACAGCCGTGCCCAGTACTCAGCGCCATGTGAAAAGGATAAAATGTCAATCGGAAACTCACTTAGATTTTTGCCATTTAAAATAATAGTGATCGAACTCCACTGATCCATTTCTATTCAATACTCAGTTGTTTTTTTCCGTAAAATTTGATCGTCTGTTCTCGAGGTCCAGATATGTGAGAAAGATATTTCTTCTGACTGAATTATGAAAGCGGGGGAGATGATTTAAAAAAAATGCTGATCTTATTGCAAAATACCCCATAATTTTCTAGACAAGTTGAAATTACAATTGTCACTGAGAACACACAGAATTCTCGCATATAATAAACGTTATAGACTTAAGTAAGAACATTTTGAAGAAAAATATAAATTGTTTTCCACCAATATTGCTTACTGTAATTTCCTTGTAGTAGATACACGGGTTTTTGTCAAAATTTCCTCGCTGACACGTCCATCTTGATTGTTATTCACAGGGGTCTATTTGCCCAATACTTTTTCACATGATACATTTGATCTCAGATCATGGTTTCGAAACCAGTACTCATTTTATTAAAGGACCCTCTTTTTGTTTGATGCAAGCAAACTGTTTTTAAATATAATCCTTTCTCTTTCACTTATCAGGTTTCAAGTTGAGCTGCTTCACTGACAAGGAACGAGGATACGCCTCTGATATCATCGTAACGTGGGCACAAAGCACGTACAGAGTCGCCTTCAAAGATCTACGGAGAAGTAAGAAAGAAGCGAAGAAAGTTTCGAGATCGTTCTTAACGCGTCCACTCCCTTGTTACTCATTTAACAGGTAAGTCACTTTCATATATGTTTATATGCCGTCTCAAGCCAAGAACACATAACTGCTATACGACACACCAGATCTCAGCAAACACAGAGTCCAAATCCATTTGGGAGCCATCTGGGTTCCCCAGTGTTATCCCTGGGATTGGCTTGCCCTGATGGCAGGATCGTTTCATGCATGATCTGATGACCCGTGTGTTTCGCAGATGCCAGCCATTTGACGCCCGCATAATATTCTCAGGTGGATTCCATAGAACAGCCTACATGGCACCTATTTGGAACCCACACAGAAAGATTATTGGTCAGAAATGATTGTCCTGAGAATTTTGCTCATGTTAGATAAAATGAACTAACCGAAAGAACCAAAACAATTCGAAATGACCTAGATTATCCGGAGAGCTAGAAAAATTAAAAAAAAAATAAATTGTAATATTCTCTATGTCATCTCACACTGTCTGTCTGTCTGTCTGTCTGTCTGTCTGTCTGTCTTCTGTCTGTCTGTCTGTCTGTCTGTCTGTCTGTCTGTCTGTCTGTCTGTCTGTCAACACTGGATTAGCAGTGAAGTCATGTGTGTCGTGCTTCTTGTGTGTAGCGCATTTACTACTCAGTCTACTTTGCTTAACCACAATCCGGGTAATCGCAACATCGACTAATTGCAACATTCTACAGAATAAAGTGTTACAGTTCTATACAAAACTCATTAGTCTATATAATCGCAACTCCTTCAAATCACAAGTTTATCCATTATTTCTGAGGAGTTGTGAGTGGTCAGAGTTGACCGTGGTATCATGGCTGGGACCAGATCGAGACTGCAGTCATCTATCAACCACTCACCATCTTGGAATATTCATATACCTTTTCTTTGAAGCTAGTCAGTGCGGGGCATGTTTACCATTTCTCGCTAGGGGGCGCTAGATGATAGTATGGACACTTTAGAAGCCGAGTGTCTCATCTTGTTAGTTAATAGTCTTTGCCCAGACTGCAGCCACAGATCGACTTATCGACACTGTTCATGAATATATTCTAGTGGCTTGCCGTTCCAAACACGCACTATATTCTGATCTATAACAAAATGAGCTCACATACATACGGCACGGGTCATTATGTCATTATGCGACGTCTGTTACTGGCTGTCAGTATGGGCCTCTGTTATGAGAATGATTATGAGACATACGATTCCTGTTATTACTCTGAAACATGAACCAAGTCCTGGTGACTCTGTTACGCTCTGTTCACTCAATATCAGTACCGGCACTATCAGATCTACGTTCTAAACCACAGTTAGGCCTCCACACATTGCCCGTTCTACAGGACCCAATAATTGAGGGTTGTATATTGCACACAACACGTAATCCCTTCCGCCAGTTAGTGCCGGTAAATTCAGGAGTCTGTCAGCTTCACAATTTCCTTTACAAAATTTGCGGCACTTCCGGGTTTCGACCGTTGCCCCCTAGCTGCTATCAGCAAAAATGCTCTTGAGAAAGTCCCATGATATTTGCCTTTAAATCATACATAAACCTAAATTTTAACGTTCAACATTTTGAGGCTGCCTGACTTTGGGCCTGCAAATATCTAACAGGAAAGTGATTCCCTTCATGGCAACAGAATAGGACATCACCGCCTAGAGCTTGGCCAAGGGCAGGATGTGTAAAGAAAAAGCACACGTAATAAAGTTCCTAGACAATGGTAATGTTTGTGAACTCTCAAATTTCTTTCGTCGTATAAAATCCTATCTCTAATTCTTCCCCTATCACTAATTCTTCCCCTAGCTCTAATTCTTCCCCTAGCTCTAATTCTTCCCTATCTCTAATTCTGCCCCTAGCTCTAATTCTGCCCCTATCTCTAATTCTTCCCCTATCTCTAATTCTTCCCCTATCTCTAATTCTTCCCCTAGCTCTAATTCTTCCCCTAGCTCTAATTCTGCCCCTATCTCTAATTCTTCCCCTATGTCTAATTCTGCCCCTATCTCTAATTCTTCCCCTAGCTTTAAACCAAGCACTAGGCGGGAATTTTAAAATATATTGCCAACACAGTTTACCGACAATCCGGGCTTAACAGAAATGCAATGCAGTGTTCTGTGCAAATACGCAACCTTCTATTATTTAACATCACAAAGTACTTTTTCTGGCCGTGAAGCAAATATTATTTTTTCCCCTGTCCCTCTAATTAATTTCCAGAAACTGCCGAGCGAAAGGAAAACTATACGCGGTTTAAAGTGTATTAAAAATGATGTGGACTTAGTAGACTGTGAGGCAGTTACCCGAAGGACCACGCGCCACGTGAGGACCTATCGACTCTGTGTCAGTTTCCCACACGAGGGCTCTGTGGCATTTACTGGCCCAGGACCCCCCCCCCCCCCNTTCCCACACCATGTTCATTGGACTCTTCTTATGTAATTTACTTACTGCAGTGTCTTATATAAGCAAAAACTACACACAATACAACTGAGTATCTTACAAGCTGGAAGAACGTCACACAAATGATTTAGCTCTTTAGATTGTATAATTCATTATAATGTACTTAATTTGACCCTTACGACCAAATTGACCAATCTGATCTTTTTATAGTTTGGCCAATACAATGGCAGGATCAGGTTAGGTCATTTCTATTAAGCTTACAGTACACATATTATTTAGAGTTGCTTAAGGCTAGATACCATTATTATTTGGTGTCTGGACTGGGGATTAGTTCTCATTTCTGTCTAGTACCCAACTCCGCCAAAGTCGGTTATCGAAAGTCGTCTCCGCCTCTCAGGGAAATAAAAGCTTTTCCCTGCAGCCGTGTTGAAGACAAGATCGTCTTACATCTGACAGCATGGGAACAAGTTATTAACAGTTATCCAGACACTGAGTTTTGTCTGCCCAGTGTTTGGTTTTGAGCCATGACTTAGAAAGGATTAATAACCAAACTCTACAGTATGAAGATCTGTGTCGGCCAATGAAAGCCAACGTTTCAAACCGCAGCTGCCAGTTTGTCATCTCGATAAGTTGCACTTTGATTTTGATTGTCTCACAAGAGTTATGTGCCCTGAACATTTTGTCAGTGATCGGTCTTATAGTTTTATATAATTATACTGTCATCTCGATGCAAGCACTTCTCATACATACAGTTGTACAATAATGGCATGGTCATTGACAATACTTTTTTTTGTTTGTTTGAAAATAATTTTGAACACATCACAGTCTGCCCCTACCTTCCGACCGCAAGAAATCGAACTTCCGGGAACCAAGACATGATTTCAGCTTTATGAGGTGTCGTAGGGAAAATTTAATACAGAACACGTGAAATGTTTCTAATCCTGGGCTTTAAACGAGTATGCGGGTTCAACGAGCATATCATATTCCAGATGGTGAAATGGTGAAATAGTCTTACGTCAGACCCATCCTATTTAATGTCAGTACAGACATCCATTCTGCATTTGCAGAAACACGACTTAAATTTGCTCTGTCATTGTTCAGTGCATTCAGACACATTGCCTTCCTTTTAATGACAGCTTGAATCATTCTGGAACTAGGTTTAGACTATCTAATTTGCATAGGATTTTCAGTCGATTTCAATCGGATTATTCGTGTCAGAACATCCAATTGGACACGTTCAATAGTGACATTCTCAATGGAAAGTTGTCTTCATGACGCAGTCACAGTTATAATGATATAGAAGGCGTGCAGGACCGTAGCATGAGGTCTAGCAGACCCGCAACGTGGATGATGATGGGGAGGGAGGGAGGCAGTGAAAAAGAGAGGAGAGAAAAAGGAGAGATTGTCTGGGAGTTCATTGACGATATTTGCTTACTACAGTCCAGTAGAACCTGTGTGTTAAAACGATCTCAGTTTCTTACTTACAAAAGCTGGTGATGTCTTACACAAGTTGTCGCATGTGATTTGAGTTTTTTGGTTCATGACGTAAACCTTTGCCCTCCGATTTTCAACTTCGATAATCGACAATGCCGACAGAGCTAAATAAAAAGCTTCTCACGTGACTAAACGAGGCCAAGCGAGTCTCCATATTATGGCTAAAATCTATAAGAGGTCAAGCGAGTCTCCATATTATGGCTAAAATCTGTAAGAGGTCAAGTGAGTCTCCATATTATGGCTAAAATCTATAAGAGGTCAAGCGAGTCTCCATATTATGGCTAAAATCTATAAGAGGCTAAGCCAGCGTCGCTGATTTTTTTATTTACATCTACTTGGCAATTCTGTTTTCCAAGCACAACCGCTTGTTTACCTTCAGTTATAACCATTAGACCTTTTTAGTCATTCATACTTTCGAGTGTCACTCCAAGGCTATAACAAAAAACCGGCGTGTTTAATCTGGCTGTGACTGATTCGGAAAGGTGGACCAGGCTCGTAGGCTTAGGGGTGACCCAGATCTAAATCTTACTCTTATTGAAAGTAGAAAGAAAACCTATATATATATAAACCTACTCGTATTATTGGCTAGAATCTCTTTAAACAGTCCGGACTGCAAGGTTTAGATTAGCCTTTCTCTGAAGTTTCATAATATTTAATACGTATTCTAATTCAACCTCCTCGTTTTCTCTTTTTAAACCCAGACAGAAAGACAGACAGACGGTCGGACAGACAGACAGACAGACAGACAGACAATGCACACAACGCGTGCACAAAAGCACACATACACGCACGCACGCACACGCAAGCACACCCACACATCCACACACCCACACACCTACACGGCTCAAGGTTGCAATCATGGATATCCTGTAAGTCTTCCTTGGATATAGTGATATCTAGAGATGTCTCTGTTTCCTCATCCTAACGTTACCCAACATTCTCATGCTGTAAAAACAGAGAAAGCGTTCCTGGTATAATCCAGTTATTGCCACTGTAGACTCTCAGGTACACCAATTTCAGTAAAGAGTTGAGTTCAGCCCCTGTCTTGGCTTCATGTCCTTAGGATATACAAGTGGAGACTGAGCGGACACAATAAATAATATGCTCACACGGGTAGGATAAAAAGGGAGGGGGGGGGGATGTCCACGAAGACTAATGTAGACAAAATGCTTGAGCATTTTCCTCTTTATTCTACCCTGAGTGAGCATCTGTTTGTATCGCTCACCGCTCACTTCTGTAACTAAGAGCTCTGTATCCATCTTGTACCACATCTAGTCTAGCTTAGTATAGAAGATCCTGTGAAGAGAGTGGAGAGTTTTAGTTTTAAGTTCCCATCTTTCTCGGACCGTTATAGGGAGGTAGGCATGCACATATATGGATTCTCCTGGTGTTACTGATGTCATGTGAATCACCTAGATGTCATGTGAATCACATGTCATGTGAATCACCTAGATGTCATGTGAATCACCTAGATGTCATGTGAATCACCTAGAGATGAAATTCATATCTTTTCCCAGTTTTTAACGTGAATTATAATCCGTAACATCAGGCAGGAAATGCCACATGTCCACGCCTACTCTGCCGTAACAGTCTGTAAAAGGTCCGGACTTGAAAATAAAAGCTCTCTAACGTCGTCACTGCGACCTTAAATGGCCGTATCATTCTGTCTAAGCTGTGTGGAATATGAACTTAAACATCAACTCAAACGATATTCACAACAAAAATGAAGAAACGAAGAGTAATGGCGTCTGTTTATCACTAATGCACTTTCCTTGTCAATGTCAACATTTTGTGCTCATCGGCTGACCCTAGGGGCTGTCACACTTGCACTCAGCTTGAGATGCATTAGAGACAGCATTGCCGAGGGGTTTCAGATTTCAACATGAACATGAGATAGGATTCTCCTGAGAAACAGTGCCATCTATTTACCTGCATGGTGTCGCAAAGGTTGAAAATTAAACAAGTTATTAAAGATTCAGACATTGCGTGAAAAGGAGGTGGGGGGTGGGGGTGGGGGAAGGGGAACGCTTGGCTGTTACTAACGTGCTTACCGTAAAATGTTAAAACCTAAATTCTCGGGCTTTGCTGGTGAGCACTGCAAGAGACTCTGCACCATTTGGGAGAGGAAGAAGGAAGGAGGAGCGGGTAGAAAGAAAGATTCGGACAACAAAGTGACTCAGGCTTTTTGATGACATCTCTAGAGCTCAGTGCACCAAAGCGAGTGACGTTTCACATCATGAACATTAAGTAGGCACGCCCGTGTGATAGCGCTAGTGGGTGGTGAACTAAATTTAAATCTACAAGGCCCCAGAGGATTTCACAAGACTGTTGAGATAATTTACAAAGGGAGAGCAACCACCGTCTGACTTCAAAGACAACCAGAGTCGTCTGTGATGATGATGGCACTAAATGACGTCACTACAATATTCGGCCCTGACAGTCAGTGTAGGAGTCTAACTTTGGAGGGCAAGTCATCCCCTTGGTACAATAAATAACCCTGTATTTGCATTTTCTTTTTTCGAAATTCGTTTATTGCGAATATATCATGTAGTTAATACACGTATATACAATGTATTAAAATCTTAAATATACACCAAATAGTTAAGCGACTTTAGTATACTGTGGCCTTGCATGTACGAGCTGAACGTTTTTTACTCACTGCTGTGAAATTTGAAAATGTTAGTTACAGGGGTTATTACAGCGAGGCGACTAAATTTGAGGATAGCGTAAAATTTCATTCTTAAAGCAGAACACCGTAGGCTATATCTTTGACTTAATGAGGTATTTTCAGACGGGTCAGTTACACCACGTGATCTAGGGATTGCTAGGCTATTTTGATAAATGACGAGTAATCATACATGTAACCAAACCAACGTGTGAGCAAGATTTCCTAGGTCACGTGATGGAGCTGAAAATACCTCATTAGTTACCTCCTTTGCTTCATTCATATGACATACTATTATAGTATGTCCTGACGTTCTGATCCAGATAACGCTTGGACGTACATGTACGCACTAGACAGCATTTCCAGATGTCGTCTCGGACGTATCCATAAGACTTCTTTTCCATGTAATGAACAAGGGTGCAATATAGCCGTACTTGTGCTGAAGCGCCGTAAAATCTATCTCAAACACACCTCCATACAGGCTGATGTGGTCACGGTAATTTGGTGATTTCAGCACATGAAAAATAGGACTTAGCGAAGGAGTTAAGAGTTAAGAACATCAAATTAATATGAACTGAACTGAGGCATAGAATGGTGCAACAGATGCAGTGGCGTTGTCTGCGCTTTCAGTGAGGACTCAGCCCGGATGAGTGAAGCACTTGATGCAGGTATTACAACCTTAAGAGAGAGAGAAAGAGAGAGAGAGAGAGNACTTGATGCAGGTATTACAACCTTAAGAGAGAGAGAGAGAGAGAGAGAGAGAGAGAGAGAGAGAGAGAGAGAGAGAGAAACTTCCTTGTCTGAAATTGTTGAAAAGTTTTCCCTTTCGGTTATTATTATTTGTTGAGATCTTTTATGCCGCCACGCTAATCCAGATGTCATTTAAAACGCCATAACTTCGCACTGTCATTATCTTATGGCCTAATAATACCCCGATTCGAAACTAAATACTGCTAGCTCGAAAATAACATGAGCTCTTTGTTTTCGTACTTAATGTTGGCTTCACCTTAACAATGGTCGTTGGCACCGGAAAATGGACGATATTTCTTGGACTCTGGAGGTCAAAGCATGGACAGAAAGATGGCGTCAAAAGGGTGGAGTTGGAGGGAAAAAAGGTTTGGCATATTCATTCAAAATAACAACAGTACAAAGTTTGACGTCATAAATTCACCCACATGGAAAATTCCGCGTGTGACAAGTGACATTCAATTTTTTGCTGTCGGAAATATTTCTGAATATTATTTAATGGTCATGGCACTCGCTAAATGCTCCATTTACAAACTACCGACTGTCTTTTGAGATGTGACTGCTGAGACAATTTCTGAACTTGAAGCGCGAGCGATTTCAGGCCAGAGCAAGACATGACATAGTACTGTTGGCCTCTGAAAACTCTCATTTAATCGCAACATTTTTCATAAAATTAAATAATATGTTGTCTATATAATCGGACGTCCATTTAGTTGCAACATTGTCTATGCTTTAAAGGAGTTGTGAGCAAGCACAGCTGAATATGATAAAAACGTCGATATCGGAAACATCATATTTCTGTTTCGCTTGATGAAGGACTTACAGTAACTGGCACTTCTTGTATTGCCCTCTTTCTTTCATTCCCTAAGCCACTTTGCTCTCTATGACTTCTACACTTTCTTATCCTTTGTACCAAAAGGCACCGGTGCGACCCGGAAGTAGCATTCCCGTATCGTATCTGACGTATTCATGCGTTATTTCTTGTATAATGTGCTAGTCCTGTATGCAGGCTAATGAACTCCTGGCAATTTGTTGACATCTGTACTTGAAAACAAGAGCGTTGATTAAACTTATTTACCACAATGGTTGAATGGATTAGGGACTTTCATTACGGGCTTCCAGTATACTTTCAGACCAGATCTACGTCAAGCTATATTTCTGCTTTTCACATGCAGAAGAGGAAATGAAAAGGGGGGGGGGGGATNGGGGGGGGGGGATCGTGGAAAATTTGCTCCCAACACTGACCATTCATGCAGAGCAACATGGCCGCCGAATGGTTAGGGTATTGGAACAAGATCAGTGGATATTGGCTTCAATTTCTGCCATGGTCAGACTGCAAGTGCCTTTGAAAAGCATTTCATTCATGTCATAGTCCTTGGCCGGGCGGTCTGTAGAATGGGTATCTGGCTAATGGCGTCTGTAAGTGGCAGGGGTTCATTATGCTCTCTAGGAAGCTGAGAAAGTGGTATAGACTGTTGGAGTATTACACAATATGAAGTCGTGTGAGAAGCTGTTTACCTGGAGACATACTTACAAATCTCATTATTATTAAGATTCTTCGTTGAATGATATTTGAAGTGACATAAGTAAATATATAGTCTATATTTAGTTACAGGACAACTTTTGCGTTTCAGTTTTAAAGACGGTATATCCCATGGTTTTGAAGTGGATGTCCGATCTTTTAATAAAGAAACAAAACTCCAGAGCTACTCTCTATAGACTATGTATACGGAGCTTTTAAGGTGGATATAGAGACGTTTCCAGAGAAGCAATTCACTTGCTGTATAAACAGCGTCAATATCTCGAGTCACGTGTCTTCTGTTGTGTTTATTGTGTCTATAACAGATTTGTATTCACTATGGCAGGTGCACGACGAGAGCACAGTGACAGTGCACACGGATAAACTAAAAAAGCTTTCAGCGTATCTAAACTATACCAGCTGACGTTCACTCTATATTTACTTCCTTACTGTTTTCCAATCCTAGAGTTTGTTAGCCAGTAAGTATAGAAAACATTCAATCAGTCTTTCTTGTTTTTGTGCCTCACTTTTAAGCCATGGCAAAATCGGGATTGTCGTCCGGTTGACTGATTTGGAAAGGTAATCTGCATCTTTATAAAGTTAGATCTACTGACCCTTGTCCGAGGGTTATTGCCCCTGTTCAATGTTTGTCAGGAAGTTAAAGGCCTGAAGCACTTGTCTTGTGAAGATCGTGTGTTGCCTCGCTCTTCGAATAAGAGAGTTTCCTATCTGGTCAATGTTTGTAGCTGAAGGCAAGTTCGCGAATTAATTATGAGCGATTAGGAACATTTACAGTACAAATACTTAACACTGACAGCATGTCAGTCAATAAATATGAACGGAGGCCAGCCTGGACATTGGCAGATTAGGGGTGGGATGGGGGTAAAGGGGGGAGGGGAAATATCTACTAAGATGTTTTATACTCGGAATTTCAAGAATTAATATGAAGTGACCATTTTTTCCCCGCAGCCTTTCCTCTCCCCTGGTCACTTCTCGACATAATTCAGACTGTCTTTCTGCGATTGGCAATGACAGCATTTAAACCTTTGGATGAAGCATCAAGCTAATTCTAGAGGGCGGTGTTTGTGAAATTAGCTGGTCCTCCTCTGCGTCTTAGCCAATATTTAACGGAAATTATGGAGTTAATCAAAATGTCATAAAGACTGGTAGGAGGCCTTCTTTAAAAAAAATGCGAGCTTGTTCTTGACAACATATTTGACTCTTTATTCCGTTAGGAGTCCACTCCTCGTTTTCGAAGAATTTCGCAATGAAGTAGTCAGAGTTCTTCCCAGGGAATGCCCAGTCAGTTGCCAGGAAAACCAGGCTAGAATGTTATCGTGATATCTCGAGTGACCGAGGTTTAAACTGGTTCATGGCTCAAGGCCAACTTCAGACTGTCAAGTATCTTGTAAACGTTCTTCTCATGAGACAATGAGAAAAATGCAAGCAACATTTTACGGATGACATTGACAGAATACGATATTTTCTGTACCATTTCTGGAAACTCGCAACTCCTATTAATACAACCTTTTCCGTGCTCTCAGCGAGGTTCGCTTTAGCAGATTCGACGGTATTCCTATCAAATATAATCTTGCTATAAATCGGGTTATGATTAAACGGATTTGACTGTGTTATCATTATCCGATGAAATTGGACCATTAAGCATTTCCTACTGATGATGTTTGCATTAATTTCCACTGTTCCCCATTGATTTTACATGGTTAACGTTATGCCCTTTAGCCAGTCTTGTTTCTAACTTGTGTGAGAACATGTGAGCATTAGAGTACATGCAGTGGAAAACATCCCGGAATGGTAATACCGATAGTCATGTTACATACACATTATTTTGAATGTGAGTAAAAGTAGCTCTTGCTAATTACAACTAATGGACTTTTGTTTATCTTCTAATTTCCCTCGCACACCCTCTTCCCCCGTTTCCTCTTCGCCGGCTTTTATGAGGCGGTGCGTGGGAATAGGAAGCACAGAGTTGCAGTAGTCGTGCGTCAACAGTTAACTACAACAACAACGACGACTTCGCAGCTGACGGCGGCGATTGCAACCTCTACAATAACAATAACAACTGTTTTTGCAAGAGTGACTATTTGAACTTCAGCTACTGTTATTTACTATACCAGCAACAATGCAAAAATTATAAACAATAACAAACTTCTGCTGATACAATTACTACTGCTGCTGCTGCTGCTACTTCTACTGCCACTACTGCTCCTGCTAGTACTCTTACTATTATAATACTACAGTAATACTATTACTGCTACTACTGCTGCGATTACGGTAATTATACTAATGCTGCTATTACTACTACTACTACGCCTGCTGCTGCCGCCGTGGCTATTACTGCTATTATATATACTACTCTTATTGTCTATTACTACCTGCCACCACCAGGTCTACTGCCATCATTAATTCGAATGTGACACGTGTAAACACCGTACAAACAATCTTATTTTTAATAATGACAAACTGCCATCCGCCTAATTGAACGTAAGCTGCCACAACTGTTCTACTACGCGAATGATATTCTGCCCTGTCTATGAGCGAATATTTCGCAGATTTAGAATGTTTTTTTTTTAAACTCTAAGGCCGTTGTAAGTAAATACTCGCTAGCAGTCTCCCACTTCCGTCACTGGTTTGGTCCGCCAACACACGTAAGAAGCTTCCAGAACATGGCGGAAATAGATCTCATAACATCGCGACCCCGATATAAAAACAGAAGCGGTTGAATGTGGATACTGTACTAGCTGGCTCTTCCTGCTGAATGTTCAATACATTTTACAAAATCAGTATGTTGCCCATTCGTTCATATTTAATGACAAGGGCTTTACGTTCCGTGCATTTAGATATTTCGTGTTCCTTGTAGATCATACCGCAGTTTACTCGTTTTGCGACATAGCCATAATCTTGTTTTCCGCTTATAATCTCGGTCCTGATGTCTTCCTTCACGACAATATCTTTGTCTTCAGCAATAAGGGCTAGACCCAGACTCCCCGTATATTATAATCTCACGAATTTGGTGTTTCGACTCGTATAGCGGTCACTTCACTTGGGAAATCACGTGACGTCACCGCTAAAGATGGGCCCTAATGGACATCCTGGACTATTGTGACGTCATTGTGACAGTTCTAGAAATGGCGACCGTACAATCAAAATCGATTCTTTAAATGCGGTATCCACCCAGCCCTATATGACTTCACACATCACGTGACCTAGGCTGTTTGAGAAAATATTATGAATGGTTTACTTACTAACTGGCCGACTTATTGGCCAGCTGACTTGAATGGGAGGGCAACTGAGTGGTGGGGAGAAGAAATGAGGATGATAGAAAGAGGAAGGGTGGTCGAGACCCTCGGAAAACGATCTGAATAATCAAGATTGCCCCCAGAGACAATCAATTCAGTTTGATTCAATATTTATTAGCGAGCCTCGTACACGGGTTGACTGAACTCTCAGCCATTTCGACACAACAAAACGCCAGCATTAGAACCAGATAATCCCATGAATGGTGCCGAGATATCTGGCTAATGACTGGCGACATGTAGACTGGACTTTTAGTCGGAACTGGTTTCTACCCCAGTCATCATTAATTAAAGAAGCAATTAGCCCGATCTATACAGTCAACAATTTCTGCGCTTGGGAGGGCGATGTGAAGACGCTACAATGACTTGGCTCTTTACATCTTCGAATCCGGCTTTACACAGCTCCGTCAACCGACGGACGTCAGGGAGATGAAGGATGGTGTGCAAAACAGTGATAGAAAATAAAATACAGACGACGAAAAGCCACGACAAATAAACTTATAACAGCGACAAAATGTCGTCACTTTTAATTTGGTGAAATCAGATCAGCGGTGGTGGGACAGGACATGAAATCAGAGATAAGAAAGGAGAGAATTTAAACGCTGAAAACTCTATACTTACAAAAATATTGGCTTGTATGTACAATATCTTTATTAAGACTGACTTGCTATTCGGATAAGTTTACTCGAGGTTAAGATGTAAATGCATTTGATTTCCCACTGAATGAGTTGCTAGACTACATGATGTGTAAAGACTCTTGTAGTGAACTTGGGAGGAAGCGATCTTATAAAATGAATTATGATTATGTAAAATATTGTCTTTGAATATGAACTAAACGTGCTGTTCAAATACGAGCGTGAGCTGTGAAAAACTTCCACTCACAGTAGGTAACAAGTGGTGGGAATTGGGACTTGGATTTCTATATATGGTTTATATAAATTTGATTGCATTGTTTCTTTCCCATCCTTAGCAACCCACGGCAAACCTGATGGAAAAAGGTAGCAATGACTAGTAAACTATTTTTCATACCAAGACCCAAAGTGACACGCGAAAAAAAAAATTAAAACATGTGCCAGTTTTTCCCCGCCAATTGCAATTACAGTGATACACGTTAATTTTTTTTGGCCTTGGCACAGGAACTTTTCACAAGTGTTTTGTCAAAGTGTGAATTTGTTCGTTGCAGCACATAGACTGTTTCAAAGACAATTAACAGAAATCTCACTTTATGTCCGCGGCCTCATATCGTCACGCTCATAAGATAATTACCTAAGTTATTTTATTGCCATTTTGAGCAAAGAAGAAAAAGCTGTTTGTTTTGATTACTGAACGTATGAATATTGAAAATGTCTAAGTGTTATTCAGCAGTCTAGCAATTTAAATTGCAGTTAGTAAATATCACACATAACTCAATGACGTCATTGACTGAGATCCCTGTACCAATGGTAACAGCTTCTTCAGCCAAAAAAATGACTTAGGCAATTATCTTATGAGCGTGACAATATCCTCAGGGCCCTTAAGACTGATCAAGTTGTCACAGACTATCTATCGCAACTTTGTACTTTACTGTTGGAGTTTGACTGCATTTTTCTCAATAGTCTTTAATCCTTGTGCTAAGTATGACATACAATTACGTCCTAACCCTTTGACCTCACCAGCTCTTGGACGTACATGTAGATCTAGGTTTTGAAACGTTACAACTGCCGTACGTTGACGCCTGATTTCCTCTGTTTGAACTTTAGCCGACCTCTGAACAGTGATGCTACATGATAGCTGTAGTCGTGTAAAACCCTGGCTCAGTCAAACCAACATTCAAGCTGTGAATTGATGATAATCCGATGATATCAGCACATTAAAACATGACGTAGCGAGAGGATTAAAATCACATGCTTTGCATTTACCTCAACTCAAGAGTATCCGTGTTCCAATATCACCCACGTTATACAGTGATTGATAGTCCCAATAGCTTCTACATTTACAATGTCACGTACTGTTCATCATCATTACAATGTATCTCAGCAGAGACCCCTGTAAGGCCACGAGTTTTAATCATCTACGTCATGACGACTTGAAATATTCTGTACAGTATGTATATACATAAAAATAGGTCAGTAGGATTTTGTACTCTGTTACCCGGATAGATGAACGGGCACGTCGGACCGTGGATAAAACGTCATGCCCCCCTTTCCCACCCCGAAGTATGTATACCACAGAATAAAAATAAATCTACAGAAGGTCATAAACCAACTTATGACGTCACACAAATGGACATTTTCCCCAGTGTTTATCACATTGTCTTTAAATAATGGTGGCCGCGTAACATTACGATAGTTAACATTAACCAATGGGAAGTTGTTTCACTAGACGCAGAGTGTCCCATAGAGTGCTGATATTGAGAAACGCGTTCTTCCTTCGATAAACCACACAGATCTTCGTCCCACCCTTCAAACGCTTGCGACGATTCGAAACATCCGGAAACAGCTATTTGTCAACCTTTTTTTTTGTGTGCTGTTTGCTCTGTGGTCTGTACGTGAAATTATCTCTCATATTACGTGCGAACCTGCACACAAAACTCGGGTAAATCAAAGAGGATTATCTGCCCTTAGCGGGATCACCTCCTTTTTTAATTTAATCCGTCGTATGAATGATCTTGAGATAGCGGCATTCTACGGCACTGACTAAAAGGGGCAAGTCCCGGTTCAAATGTAAATATTGAACTTGCATGTCTGTGTCAATAAAACATAATGAGGAATCTAAACTATTTTTTTATAAAAAGTTGACGTTATGATGGGAGGTTATTCCGGATATGAAACGTAACAACTGCACGTCACAGATAAAAAACAAAGTTCATCGTAGAAGAAAGACGCTTTTTCTCATGCAGGTAAGTCTTCCATTTTAACATTGACTTTTGTTTTACGCCAAACTTGATCTTCAATCCATATTAATGGTATTCAATCAGTCACATTTAACCTAGTTTATGATTTCAAAATGCACATAAAAACGGCAAAAGTAAACTAAAAGTAAATGGAAACCAAAATTTTGATGCAAATTTTCAAAAGTCTAAAAACTTTCTTTATTGGGCAGTTAAAGTACACTAAAGTCGCTTTTAACTTTTAAGATTTCTTGCATGCCTTTCTACTGTTGTAAATTTCTGGAGAATGGCAACGAACATTCACTTGTTTTAGGCCTTAAGATCTTTTCGGAAACACAGCACGTCGTGGTGTATGTGTATGTGTGAGAGAGAGAGAGAGAAAGAGAGGGAGAGGAGAGAGAGAGAAAGAGAGAGAGAGAGACAGAGAGGGAAGGGAAGGGAAGGGAAGGGAAGGGAAGGGAAGGGAAGGGAGAAAATAAGATTTTGGGACAAGAATCCACCTGACTTGTGAGAGAGGCCAAATATTGCGTGATACGTAAGTATGATATGTATATCGACCTAATTTCAGTAGCCAGAGCATTTGATCCATATTGATGAGTGCCTCTTCCCATTGAGTAACATGGTGAACAAGACTAGACGTCCACAGGGACACTAGTCTATGTACTAATATTACAATGTCTTTCTAGCGCACAAACTTTTAACATTCTCTGCACCCATGACCTTATTTCAATGTGTGCGATTTAATGCATCCACCTGTAATTTTACTTACCGCGACCTTGTGAAAGATAAATGACACTCGTCATTCCATGCGACCCGTGCAGTGTCCACTGAAATTTAGCTCAGAATATAAAGAAATTATTATTTATAATATTTATTCAGAGACCAAGCAAAACGTTGAGACTGTTTTTGAGTTCTTCTCTTTTGTCTTTCAGCTTTGCGTATCCTCTTAACACAGCCATGTATCATTGTTACAGCTAACTAGAGCGAGAGGAGTCCATCTGACATAGTCTAGATTTAGGATCCTAAGGTGTTTTTTTGT
>JAWQUT010000066.1:1922729-1940229 GCA_033807755.1 Ellobium chinense | reverse complement strand
CGCTTATTCTCAGCCTCGTTAAAATCTCAAGACCTTAAAGGGCGACTAAATGTTGGAGGTTATTGAAATAGCCACTAACTGTGAAGTAAAAAATCACGGTCACATTCTATCTTACTCATCAAGTTAATAATTGAGAACTTTTATTTCAAAATTCTGATCTCTTACTGCCCATTAAGGCAGGGGGTAGGAATTCGTTTATGTCGTTTCCTGATGTTACGATGGTATTGCACATTAGACACTAGAATCAGGTGTGAATTTAACATCCAGTCAACAACTTGATACATGATCCTGGCACCAGGAAGTGCCAAAATACACATTCCTACCTGTACCTGTGTCATACCAGTCAGCAAGAGATTCGAACGTGAAAATTAAAGCTCTCTGATACTGGAGCCCGTATCACGTGATTCTTAGCATGCTTGGCGGGGGACCTTTTTCGGTAGAGTGAGTGTGTGTGTGTGTGTGTGTGTGTGTGTGTGTGTGTGTGTGTGTGTGTGTGAGAGAAGAGAGAAAGAGAGAAAGAGAGAGAAAAAGAGAGAAAGAGAGAGAGAGAGAAACAGCTCACCGTCGTAAGAATATATATCATCGAAACGCTGTCCACGGACAACATGAAGACAAAAAAAACAAAAAAAACCTAGATGATTGGAAGCATCCTGTAGGTCTGGCCTTAGATAGTAGAGGAATGAGACAGTTAGAGAATTCAGTGTTGTTATTAACACTCTCAGTCTAGGGTATAAAAGGACAGTAAAAGCACGATGGAACACTTCACTAATTTGAGATCAATCAAACGCTTCAAATTACAGCGGTTTTTCTTCCGAATTTCAACGATACATAATTTCACACTGCATAGACATTTTGCAGCTCGCTATTTTGGTGCGCCCCCCCCCCCCCCCCCCNCTCAAATCCGTCCATAACGGTAAAGAAAATTGATATAAAGACGTTTAGTAATAGCAATATGAAAGTACATCCATGTAAGTCGTGGGAGTCACAGTCTGTCTGTTTATGGTCATTGGTGGCTGGGGCTTGGCTCCAGACGGTACCATCGGAAGGGGGCAGTTCCAACATCATCAAAGAACTTTATTGCGTCTGTTTTGATAGCTGGCCCTGAGGCTGCTAGGTCACACCAAGTCCGTTGTTAGAACGTCTGTGATACTCTGGCCATAGTCAGTACAGTAATTACTATGGACGTCTTAATAAAAACACCAGACCGACTTCACCTCAGTCCCATGTTCTGGAAAAACCCGCACACTGGTTGGAACGATCTGACCCGGATGTACTAGACCGACTGGTGTGGTGATTTTAGGTTATGCCCTATTCACCTTACACCCATTTACCTCAAGTCGTGTTCAAATTACCAGGGTGGAGATAGGATGAAATAGATTTAAAATTACCGCCAGGGGTGGCTTGTGGATAATTTTAAGATACCCCTACGATTTAAGATTTCTCCTCACTACATTTATTTATTGATCTTTATTTAAATACTAACTTCATACACACACAAATAAAGCAACAAAACAATAACTAATAGCAATGAATAAGTAAGACAAACAAGTGGGATGAAAATAAATCTCCTTGTTGTGTAGATACTTAGTGCTGTGATGAGAGGGTTTAAAGTCGATCCATATTAGGACTTTTTTTTTAGGTTTTGGTTATTTAACTAAATCAGGGAGGAAGTATTTTGGATATTTTTTGCGGTGGGGCGGGCGGGGAGGGGAAGAATGGAGGGGATGAGAAATCAAGGAAAAAAGTCACACAGAAGAAAAGTCACATTTTGTGTTTTCTATATGCTACAAAGANGAAAGACACACTTCTCAGAAATAAAACCTCTATGCGCGTACGTGCGTGGATGCGTGTGTCTGTGTGTCTGTTTATATATTCTGAGAAAATATTGACATACCATTCGAATTCTACAAGCTCAAATCAAAGTGGCGTAAGTAGAAAATTGGATGAAGTTTCTGTTTGCTGAAATTTGCTGTCTTTTCTAGTCTATTTTTGTTTTTTTAAACTTGAAAGACTGAACAGTGGAAATTATAATTTCAGATGTTTGGTTGCACAGGGATCACTCAATCAAACGTTTGTATTGTTTACAAAATGGAGCTTACGAGTAGTAACGTACTACCTGAGCTGAATCAATATTTGCATCAATGATATTTTTATTCCTAACGGCTCATGTGGATGTAAATAAAAGCGTGCATTCATGCTTAGTTATCACAGTTGATAATTACGTAATATCGCATGTCAGTTATTCCATGAATTTTTGTATGTGACTTTTTATCACAGCAAAAGGTGTAAAAAGGCATATGACTTTTCCCGCTTGACTTTTGTTTTTCTCCGCGGGGATTCAGTGTTAAATGCTCCCTAAATCTAATTTAATTTTACTACCGGTACTGGGCTATTCAAATTACAACCCTATTTATTTAATAGAAACGATAAAAGACTCTTATCGGAGAGTAACTTTTAAAAAGCTTGGACAGCATTCATCAGCGCTGTTACAAGGATATTAATTATCACCCTTATTCTTTATTTACTTGTTACTATAATATGTTGTGTTGTTGTTGTCATGTTATTTGTGTATGCATGAAATAAATATGCACTACACATAATAGTAGTTCCGAAAACTGAGTTTTATTACTCATAAAAACATTTCTTGGAAATGGATCATTCTGAAAGTTTAACACAGACTGGTGTATTTTGACTAATTAGGTATTTTCACCTCCATCACGTGACCTAGAAATTCTTGCTCACACGTTGGTTTGTTTACATGCTCTGCTCATGCATGATTGCTCGTCATTTATCAAAATATCCTAGCAGTCCCTAGATCACGTGGCATTACGTGGCGTAACTGAAAATACCTCATTGAACTTGCAGAAGTGAAAGAGGCGAAGACAGAGTTAAATGAAAAAAGAAGACTTTAAAGGGGGAAAGACACAGTGAAAGTTGAAGAAATGTATTTGACAAAGGGAAAGGGTAGAGTGAGAGTGAAAGAAAAACATAAAAATTGTAAAAGGCGAGGACAGAGTTAAATAAATGACATATTCATAAGGGAAGACGAAGGGCAACTAAAAAGGATGAAAAAGAAGTACAGACAAGCAAAGAGATAAACAAACACAGAAACAAGAGATTGATACAACCCATGCCATCACTCCTAACTGTCCTATTGATTTCTGTATGGATCGATTGTAATAAGTGCTTGCTGAACTCACGGACATTTATTTCATCATTAGCCAAGAACATTGCAAGGTTTGATCTGCTTTCCTGGTTATTGACTCAACAGATTTGCCATATTTTATGGTACGGATAAAAGATAAATTCTTACATATTTATGTAGACCAAAGGTCAAGGTTAGCTTAGTGAAACCTGGCCTAATTACCCACTTGTGCACGACAACCATTTTCATGTAGTTATTCAGTACAACGGGCAGATTCACTAAATAAATGATTACATCGCCAAAACCGACCCACGTAGCGAGAGTCAGAGCATTTCCCGGTCTAAAACTGAATTTGCAATAGTCCGTTTGGAAACCCTTGGTCCACTTAAAAATTCGTTAATTAAGCAACCCCTTGATGAACATTTCTGAAATTTGGTAAACTATTTGAGTACATTAATGACTTTATAGAGAAATTTCTTTCTTTTAATAAACAAAAGCTGTTCATTAACTGGCTTAGTTGTGCGATAGGCCTATAAACATCCTACTCGGTCCTAAAAACAACAGCACTATGATATATGTAAATTGCACGCCTCTCAGTTTTTTGTACCATAACAATTAATAACATGGAATTGTATGGNCATAGCTGAGTGAGTAGTGACTGAGCCCTTCCCGCCCCTACATCGTCTCACGTCTGCCCCCCAAAACGGTGGTGCCCCTCCCTTTCCCTGTTCCTTGCTAACCAGCCTTTTCCCGCCCACTGAAGCTTGACCCACTTGTGTGCAAGACACGAAAAATGACATGCTAGGCTAGGCTGCCCGACCTTGTGTCCTAGGCTAGGCCACACATTCCGCTGGCGCTGTTCCACGCGCAGCCCTCACCTCTCTCTCGTGTTTTCAAAACGAATTTGGATAACGAGATCCGATTGGCCGCTGCGAAACGAACCAAATGTAAATACGGTTCGAAATCCAAGTTGAAAAGCAAGTCCAGTCTAAAATTTGGTTAACCGGATTCGTCCGAATATCTGGATAACCAGTTTTCGAACCGGATCTTTGCCCAGTCCTACTGAACAGTGGAAATTATAATTTCAGATGTTTGGTTGCACAGAGATCACTCAATCAAACGTTTGTATTTGTTTACAAAATGGAGCTCACGAGTAGTAACGTACTACCTGAGCTGAATCAATATTTGCATCAATGAGACTTTTGATATTTTTATTCCTAACGGCTCGTGTGGATGTAAATAAAAGTGTGCATTCATGCTTAGTTATCACAGTTGATAATTACGTAATATCGCATGTCAGTTATTCCATGAATTTTTTTTTCCATGTGACTTTTTATCATAGCAAAAGGCATAAAAATGGCATATGACTTTATCCGCTGGATTTCTGTTGTCTCCGCGGGATTCAGTTAAATGCTCCCTAAATCTAATGTAATTTTACTACTGGGCTATTCAAATTACAACCCTATCTATTTAATAGAAACGATCAAAGACTCTTATCGGAGAGTGACTTAAAAAGCTTGGACAGCATTCATCAGCGCCGTTACAAGGATATTAATTATCACCCTTATTCTTTATTTACTTGTTATTATAATATGTTGTATTTGTTGTTGTCATGTTATTTGTGTATGCATAAAATAAATATGCACTACACATAAAAGTAGTTCCGAAAACTGAGTTTTATTACCCATAAAAACATTTCTTGGAAATGGACCATTCTGAAAGTTTAACACAGATATTTGGATTTTTTATTGCTGAGCGGCCAAAATTTCGGTCAAGGATGGACTGCATTATTCACACCATGTAGAACATTTGGCTTTACTGTAAGACCGGTGTATTTCGACTAATTGAACTTGCAGAAGTGAAAAAGGTGAAAGAGGCGAAAGACAGAGTTAAATGAAAAAAGAAGACTTTGAAAGGGGGAAAGACACAGTGAAAGTTGAAGAAATGTATTTGACAAAGGGAAAGGGTAGAGTGAAAGTGAAAGAAAAACAGAAAAACTGAAAAAGGCGAGGACAGAGTTAAATAAATGACATATTCACAAGGGTAGACGAAGGGCAACTAAAAAGGATGAAAAAGAAGCACAGACAAGCAAAGAGATAAACAAACACAGAAACAAGAGATTGATACAACCCATGCCATCACTCCTAAGTGTCCTATTGATTTCTGTATGGATCGATTGTAATAAGTGCTTGCTGAACTCACGGACATTTATTTCATCATTAGCCAAGAACATTGCAAGGTTTGATCTGCTTTCCTGGTTATTGACTCAACAGATTTGCCATATTTTATGGTACGGATAAAAGATAAATTCTTACATATTTATGTAGACCAAAGGTCAAGGTTAGCTTAGTGAAACCTGGCCTAATTACCCACTTGTGCACGACAACCATTTTCATGTAGTTATTCAGTACAACGGGCAGATTCACTAAATAAATGATTACATCGCCAAAACCGACCCACGTAGCGAGAGTCAGAGCATTTCCCGGTCTAAAACTGAATTTGCAATAGTCCGTTTGGAAACCCTTGGTCCACTTAAAAATTCGTTAATTAAGCAACCCCTTGATGAACATTTCTGAAATTTGGTAAACTATTTGAGTACATTAATGACTTTATAGAGAAATTTCTTTCTTTTAATAAACAAAAGCTGTTCATTAACTGGCTTAGTTGTGCGATAGGCCTATAAACATCCTACTCGGTCCTAAAAACAACAGCACTATGATATATGTAAATTGCACGCCTCTCAGTTTTTTGTACCATAACAATTAATAACATGGAATTGTATGGTGGCACTGTAAATTCTCATTTTCGCTGCATAATCTTTGAATCTGTGTCAGCTTTCACCAACTGCAAAATAAAGCACAATTTTCGAAAGGACTAGACATAAAGTAATCTTCTGTTTTGACGTTAAACGTAATATTCCAACTGATCTAAGTTCAAGCAGAAAACAGGACAAGTTTTCATTCCGCATTAACAATGAGATCTGTTACCATCGTAAGAACTGCACAAACTCTGCACATGTTGAACGCTACGCTAAGGATGCAGTCAGCACCGATCCACTAGTGTAATTCTTACAATGGTAGATATCGCATCCTTAATGCGCAAACTCCTAAATATGGTAATTATGTTTCAATCTTTCAGCGCGCTCATGAAATCCGAAGTTTCAGACAGAACGGACTCAAAATTCTCATCAAAACAACACAAATTTTGCATATCATTTAATTTGTGGACTCCGAGGTTATATACCAAAACGGAGGAAATGATCTGGACGTTATTTAGCAGAGAGCGACAATACAAAAGATCTTAAGAGAAAGAGACAAGACCATTCAACAAATCGTTTGGCGTATTGCTTTTTGACACGCTATTGGGGNGGGGGGGGGGGGGCACTACGTGCCATGATAATGATTCCCTCCATTCTTTTATTCTGATGCATAATTCTTTACACAACTTTCTCAATATGCCATGACTAATGTGCTGATAAAGTTCGCGCCGCCAGATAAACAGGAATGAAAAAGGCATTCTTGAATGGAAACTACAGTTAAAATAGAGTTGTCAAACCTGAAACGCCCCCTTCCCCTCCCCTCCTCCTACTTCCCCAAAGACGCGTTCTAGGCATAATCTTACAACCTCCGACGACAGCTTTTCACTTTTTACTTCTAGATGCAGGAGAGGATTGCATCTCCATACAGCATACATCCGCCAATCAATGTACGTAAATTCTGGGATGTGTCAGCTTCTAGACTTTGTTTACGATATTCGCCGGACTTCCGGGCTTCGAATCCTGCTACTTATGAGCAACATACACGTAAGCCCTTGAGAGATTCCCCTGGTATTGCACTTCACTCATGCATCGTAATCATAACCTAAACCTTAACTTTAAGCATATTGAGGCTGGCCTGACATTGGAACCGCGTCCATCTCATTATTTGACCTCTTTCATGGCCAGTATCTTGGGTTTTTTTCCACCTAATGTTTGGTTTAGGGTTAAGAACAGGATTAAATTTGGGTGTAAGCACATCAGAGACATGGATGGCGACTATGGACTGTTCAATGTTCCAAGTTTGCATTTTCTTCCTTAACCCCGACCCGGACTTCCGGTTCAATACGATTTGAATTCAGTGCCGTGTGCAAATATACAATTTACTATCAGTAGAACTCCTGGACGTGGAACACCAGTTTTATTCATGAAAATCCCATGTATTCGAATCATTGTGGTCCCGATGTCCGTATTTTCTGTCGCAAGTTTATCAAGTCTTATGAACCTTGTCCAGACAGTGCAAGACGGTATAAGAGCAGTCAAAATAACTTTCAACAGCTGGCGGAACAGACACGACAGATTAAAACCGTACATCAGCATAGACAATAAAAATACACAAATATAAACACATGAGTGTAGTTTCCAGTTTCAAGAAATATAACAACGGTAACTTAAATGTGTCATGAGGCAAAACAAAAGGACAATGTGGGGTCAGTTTATACTCGTAACTAACATTTCAAGTTTTCGGTGTCTAGATAAATCATAGTGAATGTAGATAACTTTGCTATAGCATGTCAAATTTTACCTACGCTCTTACAAATTTCACAAAGTCGAACTCATGGTTACTTGAGGAAGTACCAGTGAATCTATGAACGGCCTGACGGGGGTAGAAAATCTCAATTCAACAACGAACATAACATTCTATTGTTCTAGGATTTGCCATTGGCTGAAACAATAAGACAAAAAACATATTATTACCAGGAATATGAGCTGGAAATTCCTAAGGCGAAAAAAAACCAACCCCACCAAACTAGCGCGAATGCACATTTAAGACACCCGGGTCAACTCCGCACCTCGCGCCAAAAAAAAAAATAAAATCGTGAAAGAGGTCACTGGAACTTTAAAATTTAAAATTTGAACTTGAATATTTCCAGTTCAGCAAAGGAAACGTGGTTGATCAAAGCACTGGTTTGCAAGATGTCATGTCGAGATAGTCCACATTCACTGGCACATTCTTTCCCTCTTCTGCAGGTCTTGCTGATAACGCAAAAGGGTGGGGATGTGTGTGTGTGTGTGTGTGTGTGTGTGTGTGTGTGTGTGTGTGTGTGTGTGTTTGTATGTTTTCCGACGCAATTTAAGATAACTCGAAACGGATCTTGATAACATTGTATTATTGAATATTCCCGTATCTCCCTTGCGTAAAACTAAAAGCACCATTTGTACCAGGTCAGAATTTATGAAGGAGCCAGACCAAGCAACAACAACACTGACAAACAGCAGCAGCAACAACAACAACAACAACAACAACAACAACAACAACAACAACAACAACAACAACAACAACAACAAAATGCTCTTAAAACTCTCAAACTCAAAAGTAAACAAAAACTAGCCCACTTTTTGGCTAATTTCGAGAATTTTGATGACGCTTATTTTTCATGGCGTAATAAAAAGAAGGGAAAGGAACGTGAGAAGAAGAAATGTCACCAAATTTGGTGACATAGGCTTCAGCCTGGCAACACTGATACACCGAGACCTGCTCTAAACGTACATACACGTGCATAGACACGTAGATACAGTCAGATACCTTCGGCACCTGCGCACATACAACCACACGCACGCACGCACGCACGCACGCACGCACGAACGCACGCACGCACGCACACGGGATTCGTAACTACGCCCATGTCCATTCGAGACTGGTACTCCAGACCTTAATTTCTTGGTTACGTCAGGGACTCTGTGCGCTGGCTGGCGTCAAAGAAATCTGAGAACACCAGGAAGTGTTTCACTTTACTCGGTGGCACTCGATGAACTTGGCGCTTTACGGATACGGCAACGTAAATGACGTACATATGAGATGTTTGTTTAGTTTGTTTGTTTTGTTTGTTCGTCTGTTTGAATAACTGACTGATTGATTGATTGATTGATTGAGTGAGTGAGTGAGTGAGTGAGTGAGTGAGTGAGTGAGTGAGTGAGTGAGTGAGTGAGTGAGTGAGTGAGTGAGTGAGTGAGTGAGTGAGTTACATTATTTGAGTTACTTTTGATCTATGTTTAACACAGTTATGCCTTTATCAAAGACGAACCACCATTGAACCACCAACAAAAGGATTTTTTTTTTGAACATCGCGATAAATACCCAAGGATAAACTCGCCGCTGCAATGTGTTTACTCTGGCCTGACCTGCTTTTGACAGCAATAATTTCATAACTACTGCCTAAGGCCACCACACAACTCCGCATCGAGGAAAACTGCGATATGTGAGATTTCATGTGTGTAGCTGCTTCATTATAAAATACATGGGCGTTACATGAACTCTTGCCCTTAACTTTATTATGGTATGATGAAATCTGGAAGAATCAACTTCTTTTTTTGTGGTGTAGGCAGTTGATAGTGCTGTCCACTTAGGCCTAATTTTCTGGCCGCGTTAAGCACTGTCTCCTTTTGTCGTTCTTGTCTTACACAAAACAGACGTGAAACTGGCCATAGTCTTTTGAATACCTCCATGAAGATTACCATTAACCCTTAGTGACGTTGGTAGGATAGCGTGATCTCAAGATCTCTCTAGATCTAGAATAAAAGCAAGCGAACAACGACTAGCATGTAGGCCAAATTTGCTGAAGTGCCCAATTACATTGTTACGTAGATCTAGTTTCCATAAGCTTAATTGACTCAATAGTCTCGACTTGTCTCCTTTTTGTTTGATTTGTTCTGTACCAGTGTAAGTACTATACACTTACCTGTGGTTCTTATCGCAGAGCTTCTGACGTCATTCGTCAGGCATTCAAACCCTGCGTCATTCTGTCTCATCATCATTATCATCATCATCATGTTGATTTCATAATCACAGTCATTCACACAGTTCTGTTCTCGTTCTCCAGCTCATCATCTGAACCACTCATCATGTTAAATGCTTTCATAAAGTCATTGACAGCAGCCAGTCAGTAGAAGTCTGCTGTTTTTGGCTACCTTAGGAGTTCTATTCACGAAGATCTAAATTTCACGAGCCCAGCATGATGGTTTGGTCGTTTGAGCACATACGTCTAAAATACGCCCAAGTGACGTAACAAGACATTTTTCTCTTCAAGTTCATACAAGTTGAAGGCCCGGCCTGTGTTACAGCAAAGAGGAGCTGATAAATCCAAACAGTGGAAAACTATCGCATTCCATGCCCTATGGTTGCACACTTTCGGGTCATTTGCTCACTATATTTATTCATAACCTACAAGGCCCATTAACATTTTTTTTTCTTGATGGGAAATAATTTTCGTGAGTCAAGCTCAGCTCGTGACACTAAAAAAAGTGAAATCCTTGCGGAAAAACAACAACAACAACAACAAAACACTTCTACATATTGTACTTGATGACCCCGTAGAGAAGCAGCCATTGTAAAATAATTAATCTGAAAATATTAGCGCAGGAGTACATGTGCTCTACTTTGTTGCAGATGGAAAATCACATTATGTTCAGGAGCGCAAAAAGTAACACGTAAAGTTATATATTTTTCTTTAATTTATATACTATAGAGCTGCGAACATTATTTCCTCAATTTATATATAGAGCTGCGAACATTATTTCTTTAATTTATATATAGAGCTGCGAACATTATTGTATATTTCGTGCATATTCAACGGACTTTCTTCTAGTGATAGTAGTGAATAGTTATTAAAGTCACCAAGACAGACTGAGAAGAAAGATGTCAGAAGTGCCGCAGATTTCCACATCGGCCCCACCCTGGATTGTTCTACTGAAGACCTACTTGAACATACCATAGTGGTGTGCGCTAGCGAATGTTGCAATAACAAATGTTCCAAACAAATCATTACCAACAACACTGCCAAGACCGCTACCACAGTACCACCAGCACCACCACCACCACGAACAATAACATCAACAACCATGACCTCACCGCATATTTGCGCAATATTTTAGCGTCATCAGTTGATGGGAAAGGCTCAGTCCTTACGATGAAGCGCAAAATTAGCCGGAAGATAATGAGAAAAAAAAAGTACCTGAAACACGGAACTACTTTTCTTCTTCTTCATCTCTCTCTCTCGAGGACACCGTGTATTAATGAGCAGAATGGGAACACTGGCGATTTTCTCACTCACCATCGCCGTCCGCCGAGTGCCATTAAAACAACGAGCGTTCTGTTTAAGAGGGGCCACTTAGGCATGTCTGATTTGCGCTAAATAAATCTGTCAAGCCGCGAGGTCCGGGGCCTTATCGTAAATTGTATTGTAACCACCCCTGCATTGATCATAGGGTCGTTAATCACGGCCGCCTTGCACGTAAAGTATTGTTTGATCAAGGCAAACGCTGGCAAAATTTGGATTACTTGTCATGTCCGGGCTGACCTCGGCAACATTCTCTCCCAGCATACCTCTTTGCGCATCCTTCATCCCGGCATGCCATTGCCAAGATGGCTGATATTTGATTCATTACTCTTCTGTAGCTGAAAACAAAAAAAACCCAACAAAACACCAGAATAAAGCACTCTCTTGCGCGTTAAGACGATTTTATAGGAGGATGAAGTGGTAAAAACCTGGCTCAATAAAATGTTTTATTCATTATGATAATATGTGCGCAGGTCTGGGAAGTTGGTTTCCTCAAAAAATACCAACGAGGCGTTTTCAGTTGGTTCAGTAAATATAATAATCATGAGTTTTACTGATCTCGTAGGCAGGCAAGACACGCGCAGGTAATTTCATATTATTAACCCCAGATGGCTAGATTACTCAACCACTTTCTCAGTTCCTTGGGTATAACTTAGGGCCGTGTCACTTTACAGAGGCTAATGCCAACAGATAGTTGAGATCTTGCGTATAATGATAGGCTTTGTTACCATCGTACGAATTACATTAGTGCATCAATGCTGAATTCATCCTTAGTAGTGTTCCACATGCAGAGGTCATGTAATTCTTACGGTGGTAAAAGACCCAGTTGTTAACGCGCAAGTTCTCAGATATTTTTTCTTGCCCACAGCAAAGTTTGCATTTGTACAGACGGATCAACGGAGGAAAATGAAAATAAAGTAATCGCTCTTAGACCAATCAATATCGTTATGTATGACCATGGCTAGAATCGAACCCACGATATTTTGTTCCTGCTTCCAATGCTGTCTTCTTTCAGTTACGTTCATTCATGTTTTCTCCGATCAGGATTCGATTCTCGCTCCCACAGCTTGCAGTTCAAGTTCTCTAGTCCACCCTAAGGTTCTGCTGACTTGAATGCGATATAGTTACTGTAAGCTACAGTACAGTATATGAAAATCGCTATAAATCAACTGAATTTACTCGTAACTTCCAACCGCTCAGGGACAATACTCACACAGGACCGAATTAATCGTGGGGTTATTGCCCCGGGACCCAGCGCCTCTCAAGTATCCAAAGGACCCCGGGACTTTCAAGGACCTATGGGTCTTTTCCATCCTAGAGCAACCCTTTGGCATTTATTTTCACAGGGCCGTGCACAAAGTTAAGTCGGCTTTGGACCCCACCCCTACCCTTTTCACACACACACACACACTCACACATACACACACACACACACACACACACACACACACANCACACACACCCACACACACAAACATGTACACACACATGTACACACACAAACACCTACACACACACACAAACACACAAACACGTACACACACAAACTCACACACACACACACACACACGCGCACACACACACACGCACGCACACACACACACACACACACACACACACACACACACACACACACACACACACACCGCTCCGAGCGAGCACCCTAATATGGTCCTGCGTTAGATTCATTGACGGTGGTGACAACTTACGACACATTCCTACCGCTGCACCTTCCTTTGCCCAATGATAAAACTTCAAACTGAAATCATTATTATTGACTGTGGTGAAAGTCACTGGAAGGCTGGCGTAATTTATGGGCTGGGGGGAATTACAGAATGAAGCTTGTAGCCTGCCTTTAGACTTAACATCTATTTTCTTTTAAAGTTGATCTTTCATGTTAAACATAGACGTTGTGTAAACACAGACGCGTACTATATTTCACAGTTGACCCCATTCGCACAGATAACAGAAAATAGAATGAAAAGCAAAAAAAAAAAAGGTATAACTTTGAACTTGTGTATTTAGGGGAAATATGAAGTTGGGAAGGGGAGGTGTCTTGAATATTTATTTTTTCCGGCCTAGAAGACATGTAGAGGTTGCACGATATCGTTGACTTACGATGTCAAAGGAACGTGATTCGTGACATGTAACTCTATGAACATGAATAGACCTGGTGACACTTGGATTCTACAGTGAGGTCAAAGAACACATGTCTCCCTTTTTGCACCTTGCACCGCACTGATTTTTTGGTTGAAACCGGAACTCCGGTAAATTTCATAGGCGATATTTCAGGACTAACAGCTTGGCATATCGCTGAGGGAAGGGTTAACGAAATAAAAGGCAAACTTGGGACAGATCCTGGACATTTAGGCTGTCCAGCAGGTCTCTCATGTGTGCTTTCTCTTGCAACTAGAATATTTCGAACAATTTATGGGATCGTACAGCGAACAGTAGCAGGCTGGGCTGGGGGCAAAGTTAAAGGGACAGGCGTAGATACTTGCTTAACAGTCTAAAAAAAAATGCCCATTTTTTAAAAAAAGTCACGTACATTTTCTATCCATCCATCCATCCATGCATCCATCCATCCATGCATCCATCCATCCATCCATCCATCCATCCATCCATCCATCCATCCATCCATCTTGACATTTCTCAGCCTTTCGTCATGTCTGACGTCATGGCCACTACTCGACTCTCCCCTCTCCCCACCTCTCATCTGGTAGAACTAGATCCAGATCCGGGAAGCTAAGGAGCAAACCACCACCATCTTGGTTCCTCCACCTTCCCTCCCCTCCCCTCCCTCCCCCTGCGCCACTGACCGCCCCGATATAAAAATAAATACATTGTTACGTGCTGGAGTGGTCTGCTCTATTTTGCGTACATCCTCGTTTGAGCAAATAACGCTGATCATTTGTGCGAACTTGAGACCAAGCCAAGGAGCAACTGGAGACGGTCACTATAGATTTGTTCGTGACCGTGGAGAACAACGGAGTCGGACCATCATTATACTTACAGGGGCATCGTTCAGTTGGGCCGGAAGGAGAGGGNGGGGGGGGGGGGGGAGGTGAAAAGACATGTTGGTGCAGACCCCAGTAGCTGCTTCATGACGTCATTTTGAGTTCTTAGACTTAAAGGTTAGGTCTGAAGGTGGGAAGAATTGTGGAACCGTGAATTACATGCGCAATATTTTTGGTTTGCTATTTCTCTTGCGCTATAAGTGGATATAAGTGGGGAAAAAATGGCTTCCTCCGTGTATGAGTAGAGAGGACGACTAATAGCCTCCGGCTCATGCTGGTTTTCAACGTCTCTTCTGGGCTGTGTATGAAAAGGGACAATGGGAATATATCTGAAGCGAGCCTAGATCTAGATGATGGGTTTCCAAATGTCATGATGATAACGGGAGTGCACATGGGCCAAACGGATGTCCAGGTCCAGAGATATGGTCGTATGTGGTTTATTCATTTCGAAAGAGTATTCCTGTAGCTAAATGGTCTGAATGTAAATCAGACTGTTATAAACTGTTCTAGAATGACGTCTACCTGGGTATTCCGGTAGAGTAATGTCCCTCGGGAACTCCCACATAATGACGTTCTCTCGGTCTTCCTACAGTCGTCTTACTTACAGACTGTGTCTCTCACATTGTGAGGATCAGGTAATTGTCTTCTTTTTACAGCGGTCTGCACATAGGTCGTCCAAATAGCGTATACAAAGCATCAGATTCAGTTAAAGAGTAGTCTGGATAATAGCATCGATTTACAGATAGTCATAACTAAACCCGAGATGCATTTTATACATACATATTATATACTCGAACAAAATATCGGAGACAGATCCGTGAACAAACTCTTTTCTGAGTAGCACACTCATCTGTTAGACGGATGGACAGACGGAGGTACAAAAAGACATAGATAGATAGATAGATAGATAGATAGATAGATAGATAGATAGATAGATAGATAGATAGATAGATAGATAGATAGATAGATAGATAGATAGATGAATGGAGGGAGGGACCTTTGGACAAACGGATCGACATAATTATGGATGGATGGATGGATGGATGGATGGATGGATGGATGGGTGGATGGATGGATGGGTGGANGCATTGTTCTATTCCATGTGTGTACAAGACGCAGACAGGTTACCCCGGCCTGCCTGCCCCCGTTGTAAAGGGGTAGTTTCTTGAATAAAATTATTATTATTATTATTATTATAGATGGATAGATGGATGGAGGGAGGGACCTTTGGACAAACGGCTCGACATAATTATGGATGGATGGATGGATGGATGGATGGATGGATACTTCTAGTCAATGAAATCTTCCCAAAGCCAGTGGAATGCAAAGGTCATGGTAATTAGTTAATTAACTTTATTAGTTTCCACGCCTAGTCCGTGCTCCAGTAGCGCGACATAAGGGGAGTAACTCTGCAGTGTCCCTTGGTTTAAACAGGACGTGGACTGCATACATTACTTTGAGATTCATTGACCTCTTTCGGCAATCAACTTTTAAAAAGAACAAGGCCGAGACAAAGAACTCCTTGGTAAACACTCGCTCGTTCTATCCGTGGCAGTTTGATATGAAATCAATTACAGTAAAAAAACAGGAAGTGTGTTCCCGATTCTCGTTTTTATCTTATCGTTACGAATATGGCGTCTTTTGTGATTTACACCGTCGAAATCAGTCCTTTTTTAAAATTTTTAATCGGAAAGTTTTGGGTATTTCCCAAAATGTGTGTTGGATTAAAGAAAGAAAGAAAGAAAAAGATGAACTCAACAGAGATAATGAGTATCCGTATAGAATGTATATTATATAAATACCAGTGAAAGCTGTGGGGCTCAGGACCCCCGGACCCTCAGGTTACTTATACTGCAGGGCTCTTGTGTGATGGAAATAGAAGACGGGAGCTATAGACGAGGGGCTTATATTTTTGGGCCCTTCAGATGTCTGAATCCTGTGGCCGTATGTTTAATCGATATGTTAAAGTATTGCATTAACTAGAGTGAACACTACTAATATTTTGGGAGTTTCCCGTGGTTAACGCAATGCGTGAACTAACACGTGAACTAGCGTAAGGATTATGCATACGGCCACTGGGTTTCCACCAGTTGATCCAGCTTTGATCATTGTAGTAAATAGGGAGGTTTGTGACAGAGACGGTCTACTCAGCTATATTATTATATTATGTCCAACTGCAATGAGCATGAACATATTGCGATTGCGCAAAGGATGTAATTAAGCGGAACTGTATCCTTTCGGCTATCCTATATATTTTCCTAAAGATAACAAAGAGTTAGAATTTGTCAAAAATTACGATTATGCGAATCTCCGTTAGGTGAGATCAGTGTTATCTTGTAAGAGAAATACATTGCTGATACCGACAAATGAACTCTCGCAGTTTTGTTTTTTTTTTGTTTGTGTGTGTATGTGTGTTCTAGTATCATCACCACTGAGCTCAGAAGTAATAGAAATCTCTTGATATCTCAGCTAAACAAGGAACTTTATGTCTAACTGATCCATATTCAGTGCCCGAAGTAATGATAGAGTAGCTCAACTAGAAGGATGGCCGCCTGATCACTTATAATTTGAATGTCCCGAGTTATGATGGGTCAGTAACAATGTTGTAATCAGAGAACCTTGGGGAGCATACACTGTCGCTACCACTCATAGACGCTGATTGCTTGCATTCTGACAATATCTTCCTTTGCCTATAGCGAGGTACCCATTTTGCAGATGGGTGGACTGAAAAAAACGTGAATGGAATGTTTTTACAATGAAACCGTGGTCGAGAATCAAATCCACGACCTGTAGGTTTTGAGTCCAACGCTGAAACCATTTGACCACGATCACTGCTCCAGAAAGAGAAAGGTTACACCACATCATGAGTGAGTGCAGAGCATGGCTGGCTGTTGGCGTGAGGTATCGCAGTTAGAAGGTGGTACATCCAATACGCCATTAGAGTCGTCTAGTTTTCATCAGCCGGGTTAATGTTGCCGCTTGAATAGTTTACTTTGTACTGTCATTTCCTCATTGCATTCGTTCTCATCAATTGCTGATTGTTACTGTTTGAAATTTTAGGACATACAGTGTAGTTAGATCTCGTCATCGCCGGTAAGTACTGTAGATTACTGATTAGGCTGTGTGTGTGGGAGGGGGGGGAGAGGAAAGTTATGTGTGCGTTTGTGTGTGTCTGTATATATATATATATATATAATGCATGTGTGTAGTGTGTAGTTTAAGTGGAGGGGGGATATGGACAGACCGT
>JAWQUT010000066.1:1857971-1882519 GCA_033807755.1 Ellobium chinense | reverse complement strand
TTCTCGCCCCCCAAAAAGCACAATTTTAACAGTATAGATTGATGATACCCAGTATTTTTTTTTTGAACAAGACCACACTGGACCACTTTAGAGTGACCGCTATGACGTCATTTCACTATTCCATAATACAGTACCTAACTTTGTCCAGTGGTCATGCATTTCCATTCCTCATCTTTCTTTTCTTGTTTCTTTGTGCCTTTTCGTTCCTTCCGCCTTCTTCACCTGACCTCCGTTTCTTTCTCTCTCTTTTATTCTCTCTATCCTGAACTGATACCTCCTTCTCCACTTCTCCACTTCGTCTGGAACTAATATTCTTCTTCTCCGCCATCCTCCATTTCACTCTCCTTTCTCTTAAATCTTTTTCTCCTTCCTTCCTTCCTTTCTTTTCTCTCTCCTCTTTCAATTCAGTCTCTTCCTTTCCTTCTTCTCCATTCCTTCATAGCATGTCTCCTCCTATCAGTCAACGGATTCCATTTCTTATCCAGCATTTTTTTTCCTTTTACCTTTCTCTCATTTATTTCCCTCTCAGACACCCATATGGCATTTACTAATAGGCTACTGGCTTTGTTTTTTCGTTCGAGGGGATCTAACAATTTTCCACAAATTTCACGAGTTGAGCTTGACTCATGAAAATTCCTTGTCGTGAAAGAAGGTTCCATTCAATTTTTTTTTTGTCAAAGAGCTGACAATGATTTGTGTAGGAGCAGTTGACAACTTGCCAATCAACGGTGGGATCTTTTACCATCGTAAGAATTCTATTCACTCTGTTTGTTGAAGGCCACTGAGACTGCACTCAACACCAATGCACAGATGTAATTCTGACTGTGATCAGAGATCACATCATTAGTGCGCAAACTTTCAATTATCCGCAAAGAAAACATATATAAGGTGATTCTAGTCTCAGAGTTTTAGCCCAGAAAAAATAGAGCAGGAAAAGGATTACGTTACTGCGAAATGGAACACACTGAGTTGTTGGACTTGTCCAATATGAGTGAAATTTTACTTACTACAAAGCCCAGGCTGTGCAGGCAGTTGACGACGTTAAGGAAAGGTCCCTTGCGGCCCTCCCACAAGTCACCACTCTGGAAGACAAAAGAAAAAATGACGTGAAACATTCATGATGAAGGACAGATCTGACAAAGGAATTACTTTTATTTCCATTTTTTTTTTTTTGCGTCAGATCTGGGTTGCGAAAACACATTCCAGTCATTGTAATATAATAGGCATGACGTTCTATCGATAGGACTACAATTATCATTCAGTTCACTATGTGCCATACCTCGACATTGGTTGGTTTTGGTAACCACAGACATTCCATTGATCTCTTGTTGTCAGCTGTTGGCGGACCTACATTGGGTCATATAACAGAAGACAGTATCCGCTTATGAAAGTGCTTAAGTGGAGGTCATCCTCCTTGGGTGTATTCAGGTTTTTAGAGAGCACTTTAGACCAGCACTGGACAGTGGAGCTACTGAACTTGCACCATCAAGAATTAGAGATTTCAGACAGCTATCATCATGCCAGTGGTAGTCATGCGAATTTGGCATTTCCCGGTGTTACGATACTATTGTACGTAATGAACTAGAATCAGATATGAATTTCACGTCTACCTCATAACGTGCTGTAATGATCATCAGTAATAATGGTAATACACCAGTAAATATTATAAGCGCATGTGTGCTTTTCCCATGGCGGTTAAGTAAGAGGTTCATACCAAAACAAAAATCAAACGTTCTTTATTAATATGATTAATTTAAGGAAGGTTTATTATAATCATTTACTAATAGCAAAAACGTAACATACAGGAATAAAACAGTGGTTTTTTTTTTCAGCTTTAGCAAGTTTCATTTACTTGAAAGCTCCTGAGATGAACAATAGCAAGAAGTAGACTGTCCGCCCTTGGGCTGAGGAGATCAGGCCTAAACAACTCAGGACGATGATGATGATGACGGTGATGACGACGATGAAGAGTTAATGATGATGATATTTGTAGCAATAACAATGGTGGTGATGGTGGTGGTGGTGGTGGTGCTAGACTATTAATCTCCAGCTCGCAAGTTGATCCCGCGATCGAGAGAGTCCGCCATATTGAGAGAATGTAATGTTTTAGGTGGCTTCTAATATTTTATGTACATGCCACTGCTGCTGATGCCGATGATGACAGATATGATAAGCCACAGAGCCCCAAACAAACCTGGAAAAGGAACTCCTTGCTAAGACCGTATTCTGTGCAGCCCTTGTTAAACGACTCAATGTTGCCCATGGCAACGAAAGGGGAAGCAACCTTCTTTTGGAAGCTGACTTTACCTTTGCCGTCAGAGGCCAGCAGCTTGTTGATCACTCTAAGGGAGAGAACAAAATATTGACATTATTACGAAGGGACGACATTGTGACCAGAAGGGTTACAATTATAAAACTCTTTGACTTTACTTAATACGAGGGACTTCTCTTTGTTTTCTACTCCGAGGTAAAACCTTTCCTTTTCTTTTCGGCTTTATATGTATCGATATATATTTAAAAAACAACAACTTGCAATCAGCACAATAGTGCTCAGTCAGAACATAAGATCTAGTGAGGTTATGAAATCCATTAACACCGACATCACGTGACTCAAACCTGGCATATGAGAAGTGTCTGTACATTATTAAAGACGGCCAAAAATTTAAATTTCCTGCATTTCATTCAGTTGTTCTCGAGGCTTCATGCCGTACAAATTTAAGACAGTTTGCTTTTCAGTTTCTCAGTGGCCAGACAAAATTACCTCATTGAACGATTCGTTTAGATGTTGATATTACCTATAGTGTAGCGCAACCTCTAAGAACCTGTTCGGAAATTCTCCAGATTTGGGATACAAGTCATTTCTGGAATAATAACTTTTCACTAAGACTTTCAAAAATGGATCACTTTATCCTAACGGTCGGGTAAGAGCAGATAGTATTGATATTCCCTCGTACAAACGAGCATATCCTTGCCGGAATGATTTTGCACCATTTCTATGTCATGCATTGTGAGACAGACGGGGAGAAACTCCCTCAAAATAACGTGTGAGTGAAAAGCTGGCTCTAAGGGTTTAAGAGTTGGGTTGTTTTTTTTTGTGATTAAACACACATACACCAGAGAACCAATCACTTTGGGTTGCATTAAAAAAGATTGAAAACATTCAAAGAAAAGTATAATAAAAGTGTTACTGACCTATGTAGTGCTATATTGTGCTTTTGTTTGTTTGACACGAAACGTCGACTTTTAAAAAAAAATAAATTCATTACATATTTTTCAAAGGTTTTGTGTTAAATCTGAGCACAATCATATTATCTAATTTCTATAACGGTTAAACATCTAGATCTATTTCGTAATACGTGAAATGAACATGTAACACTAGTCTTGTTCGCGGTTCCTCCGCCCCTCCGCATTTCATCTTTCCTAAATTACTACTGACTTGTCACACCAGTGCCTTTCAGATTTCACTTCATTCAGAACTTTTCAACTTCAACTTCTGTTCTGAAATTTCCTGCAACTGAGCCTGGGAATCATTTAAAATCGAGGCCTTCTTTTAAATTGCAGCATCTCTTTGCTCTTCCCCCACCATAAACTTCGACCTCTGACCCCGACCTACTCCAGTTTACTCCCCTCGATTACGTGATCAGCTATCAGACTTTGCACGCGTCGGTCTTCTGGAAAGATATTGAGCAAAGAAAAATAATCACTGTCGCAAAATGCACACCTCTCCATCAGCGATAGCTAGAAAAGGTTTTGTTGACATGCACACAGCACCACAAAGCCAAGCTCACTACTCTAAGCAGGTCTTACACGATAAGAGTTTCAGCGTACTCACACTGCGCTCAAAGTGATAGAAAGCGTTAGCGTGCGTGTGTGTGTGAGTTAGTCCGTCAAGAGATGGCAGACAGTGAATATGCTCTGAAATGATAAAAGCCACATGAGAGACGGTAGCAAATGTAATTGCTATTATCTGGTTGCTTGAAAAGTCATGAGAATAACGGTTGACTCCGCTAAATCACAATCTCTTAATTGCATTTTCCCTTTAATGGCAACATCTTTGTGTTTTTCAAAGAATCAGAATATTATTAGTTTTTTTTTTCAAGAATCAGAATATTCTTAGGTTGTTTTTTTTTTCTTTTCAAGAATCAGAATATTCTTAGTCTTTTTTTTTCTTTTTTCAAGAATCAGAATATTCTTAGTCTTTTTTTCTTTTTTCAAGAATCAGAATATTCTTAGTATACAAATCGAGCAAGGACGGATCGCATCCTCTGATTAATTGCGAAGTTTGCTACGCGTTTGTGGAGTTGCGATAAAGCGGAGTTGACTGTAATAATATGATAACAGCAGGTTAAAAATAACAACAATAACAGGAACATGATATTAAAGAAGGTGATGATCATCTATTTTTGATCATTTCCAAATGATGATGATGATATTGATGTGAAGGTAAAAACATTTTTTCCTGGTTGTAAGATGATACAAAAATGTGAATGACCAAATATGCAATAACCGTTTTTATTATCGTATAATGCAAAAAAAAAAAACAACCAACAAAGCATAATTGTAGTGGGTGAGATATAAGTCTTTTGCATTCAACTCATTTTACACCAGTAACTTGCAACACAAACATTGAACGAAAACAGATTAAGAAGCTATCAGGCAAGTTGGACAGTATTTGACTGCAGCTCAGCATGCACTTTAAAATGACTAAGAAATTTAGTCACAGCCAATGATATTACACACTATTTAAGATATCTTTGATCACAGGTCAATGGACAACACAAAACACTTGATAATCCTGTGGCGAAACCTTTGAAAATGACTGGGCCAGTGTTAAGAAGATTTTTTTATTCAAAATACGTGAACTTTGTATTAGCCACACATATTTTGTTAAAAGTAGAGATGGTCATACGATAATTCTTTCAAGCTGTAAGATTATGACAGCCTATTAAAGCTAACTTTTCCCCTCTAGGATCGCATACATTTGAGACTTTGAAACATTTGAAACTTTGACTTCCAAAAGAACCGAGAACAACTTCAAAGTAGACTACAGGATTAGCCATCTTTTTACCAACATACTCGTGCCTGTGTATCTGCTGGAATCATCGACGTGTGGCCAGGGAAGTCAGTCGCCATTTTGCCAGAGAGATGTAACAGGGAAAGGAAAAGAAATTGATGACATCACTGTATCACGGCCCCCCCCCCCAAACCCCATTTTGTCAGAAAGTAAGAAAGATGGCCCCAAATTATGTCAGTTTAGACAGACGGATTCAAAGCTTGAAGATCTCAACTGCAGGAAAAAATAGACAGAAACTTGAGAAACTATGTGTACTCTACCATCGTAGCGGAAAGCCTGTTGAGAAATACAAGCTGCGAGCTTGTAGTGTAGACTGTCGTAAGCCAAAGAAGAGTCATGTAGTAGTTACAACACTGAACAAGACTGGAAAAGACAGAATTAAAATAAAACGAAGACATAGTCCATAGATTCGCAGGCCATGCCATGAGTTTAGAGGTCAGAGGTTATGAGATCAAAGGTGAACACTTACTTGCACAGCATAACACCGTCTCTCAATGCCCTGTGCAATTCCTTTTGAGATTGGTTGGCCTGGGAAAACAGGTCAAGGGCAGGGTTAAGGTGGAAGGTCACGGAAGGGTCAATGTTAACTCAAGGTCGGATAAGAAAGGACAAAAAATTCACAAACTCCTTGAAAATGCAGGGACACGAGGGCTGTTGACCTAATCATACCAAACGTAGCAATGCAAAGACACCAGTGCAGGGGAAATCACTCTTGCCTAGACATTGACTAGGTCACGCATGACTGGAAACAAAATATATGGTGAGCACGGGGTGTCTACAAGCGAAAATACACGTTCTGGAGGTGAGTGTAAAAGGATTTCACGTTCTGCAATATACGGTTGAACGACTTACTCTTTTCAGTATGTTCACTGATTGTTTGCTTGGTTGGCAGGTGGGGGGGGGAAGGGGTGGAAGAAACGTCAGCAAGAGCACTGCGGAAGTGAAGGTAAGGTAGGGAGATATTCATGGCAGGAAAAATACAGAATGACCTCGTCAACTCGAATTCCAGGAAACTATCCATGGTTCGAGTAGGTGAGGTGCTGGATGAGTTGGTGACGCCCTAAGAGTTCAATAAGCCAAGAGACCCATTTTCAAAACGTTACAGTAGAGGGTTGAGTTAAAAGACTGAAACGCTAAGTCTTCCCAGCAAGGGTGTAATAAAAGTCTTACTGACCTATATTGTACTCTTGTTCTTCCACCAAAGTGCGCTCACAAAATCTTAGAAAAAAAAAACAAACCTGAAACTTTCTGAGGTCCCTGCATATTGTAAGGCTCGAGTGAAAGGGAAGAGGATAGAAGGAAGAGAAGAAGAAAGGAAGGAAAACTGAGGATGTGGTGAAACTCAAATCCGCGCCCTCAAGGTCGTCACTCATCCAAAGCTCATCCATATTGGGAATCTGTAATAACACAAACCCCCCTCCCCCCACCACCACCAAGCACACGCCTTTCAACCCTCTCATGGGTGCACCTTTGCTTGTATCAACTCATTTCCTGTTCTGTTGTGATGCCCAGTGACTTCCTTGTATCACGCCTATGTTTGGCAGGCAAAGTGGCGGAGTAGGGAGACGTCCATCTCTTCATTTGCAAGGTCTCCGGTTTGAATCCTGGCAACAAGCAGATATTTCCTCGAGAAATATTTGCAGGCCTGACTAGAACTCTCTGGTATAACCATAAATGTGATGAAATGGACCCTGAAAACCTAACACAGACATGCACCTATATTTCAGCACTTACAATGGGTTCATGTTCGCCCTGGGTGATTGCGTTGATCCACACCATAACGGCGTTCATTGTACCTGCCTCTTCCTCCTGGTCATATCTCTGTGGAGGAGAAAAGACAGTGTGGAAATTCAAAAATAACAACTGGCAGTTACACGAACCTCTACAAAAAAGAATTAGTTTTCAAAAAAAAAATCTCCCAATTTCAAAACAAAACAAAACAAAAACTATGGCCGCCGTGCAACCAGGCACCGAGGAAAAAAATGCAGGCAAATCAAATTTCATAGGTCTATATGGCTTTGTAATGAAATGCATGCACTTTTCATGAACTCGGCCCCTTAACTTTATTATACTTTGAAGATGATGTTGGTATGGCAAGAAAATGGAAACTTTTATTATCTATGTCTTTAAAAAAACAATTGCCTGGATTGCAGTATCGAGGGTTGCAGTATCGAGGGTTTCAGTATCGAAAAGAATAAAATAATAATATCAGACCACAGCTTGCACATCTTTGATGATAATGTTATGATAATGTTATGATAATGTAATGATAATGTTATGATAATGCTCTGATGATGTTATGATGATATTAAGATGGTGTTATGATGATGGTTGAAGATGTTATGTTGATAACTGTCACCTACCAGTTCAAGTTTCTTTTCAATCTCGGCACCAATGCCGGATTTCTTAGCCCTAGTGTCAGCCATTTTGATTATTTAGACGAGAGGGGTGGAATGCTCTCTTCTGAAAATAGAAAAACAAAGACAATAGTAAAGATGAAGGTGAAAAATCTACATATAGTCTATAATAAAAACTGCTGCACAAGAATGTACTTCCCTCGCTCACTCCTATCCTCAAAAATTTCCGTAGGGTAGGGCGTATTGGTCCGCGGAAATATAAGGACACGTTGGGGATAGATCTTTGAGGGCTTTTTTGAATTTTTGATATGAAGAGGTCCAGGAAATGGGACCAGAACTCTTGCTACATTAGATCTTCTGTTATCTTTCTTTCTGAGTAAGAGAGTTTCTTATCTATTATTGATAATATTCTGAGATTTAAGGCGGATGATACAAACATAGATCTATCGTCTACATCTGAGAATAAAAACCCACAATGATGTTTTATGATACTTTGAGAATTGGATTTTCATAAACTGTCCTAGAACGCGAAAACTCTGAAATTTGATATGNCCCCCCCCACAGGTGAGCCAAGTAGGAACAGGTGGGGAGCACAAACACGTCAAAGCGCGCCAAATATCGCAGGTGATGGGGGCAGCTCAGAACAGAGTCAAAGACATGTCCACATTAACCATTGAGGAAATAGTACATCTGGTCTATGGCACCAAATCTTGCAAGAACCCAAGCGAACGGCATCTTTCAAGAACCTATGAATCCTGCGTCATTTTTGTGTTACATATGTCCCCCCCCCCCCCCCCCCCCCCCCCCCCCCCCNCCCCACTCCTCGACTATTGTTGCTCAGAGGCACTACCCCATTTGATTCCAGTTTTGATCCCAGACAGATCACATTTCGATCACATTCCAATACGCGTGTTAATATTAACCGAATATCTCCACCAATTATGAAACGCTGGCCTTGACTCTGCGAATACCAGCCACGGCCATGATATTTCACCACTACACACGACCTGCACAACAAACGAGTGGCTTGTCTTGGAAACTAAAGAGGCACATCAATTTTTAAATTCCAGAGAAGAAAAATGTCTCGCTATCTTTTTCCATGCATCTCCACATCCATTAATCCGCCATGGTAAGTAAGAAGAGTTTACCGGTACGTTAAGAGTTGGCATATGATGAACAGGTGAAAAACATGGCTGCTATTGCCTTACCGGAACTCAGGTATCTAAAGTGGTATTACAAATGCACCTTAGGCCACGCATGCCATTATCCCCCAAGCCTACCCACTCCACAGCTTATATTTAGCTCACCCGTGCACCTCTGCAAGGGGCGACAATTGCAATTGCGAAAATCACGCCACTGTGCACGTGCTGGTGAAATTTTGCCTCGACTAGACTAGTTCTCCTGTCTGGATCTAGACTAGTTTGCACACGTCACGCTGTGTCACCGGATTGCCAAGTGATGATGCAAGAAGACTAGGTTTGATCTTATCTAAGTTACCCATTGTTTATCCCAGTATCCTCCCTTCCTTTTTTATTTTCAAGCGATTGTCTCCCTTTGAACAATCCATCTCTTCCTTTTGTCTGTACAATCCTCCTGCACAGAACGAAGCAAAAGGTCATCAAAACAACTTTGCCTTGGATTCCATTTATCTTTTTACCGCTAAGTTTGCTTTCGTCATTCGTCAGATAATGTCAAGTTCGTTTTTTTCGTCATCCGCACAACGTCCTCGTCGATTCATCAAAACATGTTTTTGTTTTTCAGAAATGAACTGGTTTCTCCAGGAAAGTTCAAACGCGAAGGAATCACTTATGATCCATGGCCGCATTCACTGCTCTCCGCTTATGCATATTTTTTTTTCCCCATGATCCCAAGGAACAAATCTACATTTAGCCAAAGTCGCCTCAATATTTATATGTCGATTTTTTACTTTTTGCTTAGTAGCATTAACAAGGTTTATACAATGTCTCGCATCGTGACAAAGTCCACTCATTCAGTCTTACAATACCGCCACCCACGCGAGCCAACTCACACAGTTTCATTCTCAGCTCCCTTGATTTTACAGTCCTTTAACAGTGAAATCAGGACAACTTTAACACTCCCCCGCCCCCCAAATTACGGAAGGCTGGACAGGACTGAGGAACAGATTCATGACACATATAATGTCGTCATAACTGGGGGAGGGGGGGGGATNGGGGGGGGGGGGGGGGGGGGGGGTCTAAGTCAGGGTATTTTATTGTTNCACAGTTTCATTCTCAGCTCCCTTGATTTTACAGTCCTTTAACAGTGAAATCAGGACAACTTTAACACTCCCCCGCCCCCCAAATTACGGAAGGCTGGTCAGGACTGAGGAACAGATTCATGACACATATAATGTCGTCATAACTGGGGGAGGGGGGGGGATAAGTCAGGGTATTTTATTGTTTGATAGTCTGTCCACGGTTTAACGAATTTAGAGAAAAAATTACTTCATGGGTATTTCTGAAAGTAAACAGAATATTTTCAGATTAGTGAGAGACTTTAAAAGCGAGTGTGATGAAAACAAGCGAAAACTAAAGTAATTTATAACTTGGAATTTTGAAGAATAAATTATAATACAGAAGTTGAAGTTTGCATGGGGATCATCCGGCTGGGAATCTACCAAAATAAAAAAAAGGAGAGGGGGAGGGAAACATATTTTTTTGAGGAGGGGAAGACGGTTTTGGGTAAGGGGGGGGGNGGGGGGGGGGGGATATGGTATGGGAGAGTGATTGAAAAACTGCACTAACATCATGATGTGTGCATTGGTTCTCATAGGTCAGTGTATTGCTCAGTCTAACAGTAATTGTTAACTGAGTGAAATTTAATCAAGTGCGTGAGAAACACGTGTCTTTACAGTGTAGTGTGTGTCACATCATTTTACTGTGTGAAATTAGCAACGTTGGCCTGGACTAATATCAGTTTTGAACTTGTGCACATAGACGTGTGTACTGAGGAATATATTCAGGAAAATGTTTAACCATTATAACCAGGCCAGGAGTCAAAATGAAGATAGTTTCTATCAGTAGAGAGGCGCTGCCTTAACCATTTGGATACTTTGGACTAGGCATTCAGCGCAGGTCCACGGGAAGATTGAAAGTATTATCAAGTGAGTCTTATGTCTCAGTTGTGTATTCCTTGTTGTCTATGGCTGAAGAGTTAACAATATCCACAGATCTAACATCATTACTAATTTTATATAATTCTCAACGACAACATCAGTAACACAACAACAGCAACAACAACAACAACAACAACAACAACAACAACAACAACAACAACAACAACAAGAACAAAAAGCAACAATAAAACTAACAACAACAAAAGTAACAGCAGCGGCAACGGCAAAAACAAAATCAAGAACAACAGCAAAACATCAGGAGCAATATCAACAGTATCCTAACATCGTGAGTACGGAATGCCATTTTATAACGTTGCAGGTTACTTTACATCAATCAAATACCAGTCACAGCACATTTCTTCATGACATAGAATGTTTTAATCTCATTTCCACCACACAGACACTTAACTACAATATGTTTTAACACAGGTAAAAACTGGAACTAGTAAATATTATGGATCACTGACAGTAAGTCGAACTAATTCTGAGAGTATCAACTATTAATTTCAGCTAATCGATTATTTAAGCATAAATACGAGATTACTTTTCCACGGAAACCCGTTTATAACGATCTTCTTATAGGTCTTATCGGTCCTGCTGATTACTGGAAGTGGAGCTAGATGGCTAAATAAAACAAAGCAGCGTCAGTTGATTAAAAGGGTTGCGTGCTAAACAGTGTTAACTCCATATGTTGTGGATTTTAATAGAGGGGGTGAAGAATAAAGAGTTCCGATAACAGAGCGCTGTAAGTGACTTCTAGTCTTCAAACTCGGTGTCAGAAAAAGTGTCACAAAAAGGGCTAAAAGACAAACTGGGCAAGTCATAGAGGCTAAGGCCATAAAACTTCGTAACTTTAAAAAGGGAAAGAAATTTTTAGTGCTGGTTGAAACCGAAGGAAGCTAGTTCTAAATTAGACATTGGTCATATTTCGGTGTGGCTGAGAAATCCCAACAAAATCTGCTAACACGAGAAAGTTTTTGCTCAAACGATATGATTAAAAATTTCAGTCTTGTAAAGTATGCGGGTGTATACACATTGTCGCGTAACTTTATGCATGGGCGGTAACTATGGAAAAACCTTCAATGATGCTTCCAGATTTCTCGCCCCTCTTCAACACATTTCATCTCGCTGTTAGTACGTGCAGCAAAATGGACTTGTGATGACTATCCCCTTCGGTTGTTTGTCAAGATGTCAGTCACTGAAATGCAGTGAATATGTCAGAAAAGCCTCGTCAGGGATTCTCTGTGCTATATGTGATGAAATGACTGTATACGTCATTTTCTGCACGGTTCGTCATCAGACTTGTTTATTGCTTTCTGGCCTGTTGCCCGTCGTGTCGAGATTGTTTTCTCGCTCTTAAGAATGAGAAGTAAAAAAACCGCAGGAATGAGCGGAGGCTGGCACGAGATTTGCAGGAGTCGAGAGAAGGTTTAGTGGGTGAGCAGATCGGTACAAGACAAAACAGGCAGACACATAAAGGTAAATTTAGAATTCATGAGTTTGCTATCTTCCTACGTGAAAGAACCGTTGGCGGGATTTACAGGTCAGATAGATTTTACGTTAACTCCAGACTAATCCTGCATCTCCTTCCCTCCCATCCCTCTCTTTTTCCTTTCCCTTCTCTCTCCCTCTCTCTCTCCCTCTCTTTTTCCTTTCCCTTCCCTACCCCCCTCTCTCTCTCCCTCCCTTTTTCCTTTCCCTTCCCTCCCTCTCTCTCTCTCTCCCTCTCTTTTTCCTTTCCCTTCCCCCCTCTCTCCTCTTCTCATTCTTAGATATTTTTCCTAGGTGCCAGGTTTTAACCATGGTGGTTGTTAATCGGGCAAAGTGTTTTAGAACTTTCAACGTCATTAAATTTATAAATAGTAAAGATCCTTCAATTATGATTGGCGTACCCCAGCAATAAATTATTTGTTTCGAGCAGAATGTTCTCAATTTTCTTGAAATAGCCTTGCGCCATACACAAGGAATTCCGTTGTATTTGATGTGTTTTTTAATCCCTACAAGAATTTTTTTTTCACGAATTGTGGCGGGAAGGCACACATACCAGCAAGGGCATGTAGATACATCATTCTGCCATAATATATAGGTCAAATTCTGCGGGTACAGAGGGCATTTCCCGTCCGATCACATTTAGATAGGTCTGAGTGCCGTAAGTCCTTAATCATAATAGACTCGAATGAATATGAACAGGACAAGATACCCTTCCTCTCACATGATCAGTATTAAACTTCAATAAAAATGTTTAAGTAGAAATATTTCACTATGTCAGATACGCCAGTTTGCATTGAGACGGTAGCACACCGCTGTTTACTTATTTATCTCAAAGTTCCTCTCCTAACACTTCCTCGTGTGCCTTCCTCGTCCTGTTATGCTATATTCTCAAACCCAGCCATCAAACCATGCTCTCTCATGCACTCTGCTACCCTCGTCACACGCTCACCAGGTAGAGGAGATTCGACGTCTGGCCGGGGCAAACATGCAAAGGTAATGACCATATCTCGCACACAGATAGACAATAGATACATGGACATAGATACACCTGTACCTGCAGGTTAGAGTCATAATCAGGGGCTACCATCTCACCTAAAGAAAGGAGGGAGGAGGGAGGTAGGAAGGGAGGGAAATAGGAAAAGAGAAAGAAAAAAGACAGTGAGCGATGAAAGAAGAGTAGAAAAGAAATAAAGACAGGAAGTGATCAGGCACAGAGAAAAAAGACAATGAAGAAAAGATGAAAGCTAAATAAAAAGAAGAAAATGAAGAAAGATACAGAGAAGGAGGGAAGAAGAGAAATAGTAAGCGAGAAAGAAGCAATAAGGAAAAAAAGATTTTAAAAAAAGATAATACTTATATAAAGGGCAGGAGAACGACGAAAAGAAAATGAATAAAAGAGCTCCGATTTGCTTTACCTACGAGTTTTGAACAGGAATACTCTCTTCCTCACTAACTGTTGTGGTCGATGTTGCTACTAACAACCACTACATCATTGTTATATGGTCAGACTACACCATTGCCGCTGATTCCGACTGCTAGTCGAGTTTGTCTAGTTTGGACGGGTGGATATGACAATGTGGCTTTTTCAGGTTTGTTGCATTTTGAAAGAAACTGCGAATGGTCGTCGCGGGTGTATGAAATGAAATGTACTGCATTGCAAAAGTTAATTTCCAGAAGAGAAATAAAAGTACATTTTCAATAAACATTTATGATGGCTGTCATATTAATTTCTTATTGCATTTATTATTCTGAGTAAAAAACACAATAAAGACCTTGTAAATACCGACAACTATGAACCAGTCTGAACTTGCGTGCACAATGATGCAACTGTAGAAAGAGTGCCAACAACAGAGCCCACACAAATTCAAAGTATGTAGAAAACTCTCAAGTAATAATGACTAATCATCGGCGACAAAAAAAGCCTCCCATCCCCTCCCCTTTCCCTTTTCAACAGCCCAACCTCAGTCCAAACAATCCAGCCTAGAATCTACTGGTGAAACCCGCGCTCTCCCAACCGGCTCAAGCCAGATTATTGGTGTGTGAGTTCATCTCACAGGTATGTCTGTTTTCGTTTATTTTTCCCGCTCACCTGTGCTGTTTTAAGTACTCGCTTCCCCCCGTGTGCTATAAATAGCGTGAAAACAACACACACGGGGGGAAAAAAAACAGGCCAAATTCCTGGGTGTTGGTAGAACGCCCAGTAGGAACTCGAGAACTCTGGAGGAAAATGTGGCAAAATCTAATAGTACATGTAATATATTTCTACACGGGCAAGTTTTTCTACTGACTCAGCGGGCAAGATCGGGTGTGAAGGAATGTTATCGCGACTGTCTTTTAATCCAGTTAGAAATTAGGAGTTATTGTTTTTATTACCTGCGAGCTGTAATTGCTGAAGATGACACGAGCAATCTTCCTCTGATACTCATTATTTCTCATTTCACTCACTCACTCACTCACTCACTCACTCACTCACTCACTCACTCACTCACTCACTCACTCACTCACTCACTCACTCCTCCACCTCCACTAGCCAGCCAATCTATGAAGTATGATGCAAGCAAGCAAAAACCTTAGTAATCATCAACTCTAGGACGTGTCTACGTCTGCCTGATGTTTGCACCCCCCCGTTCCCCAATTCACATCTCAGCCCACCTTGATATTCTCTCAATCACAGATTCCAATAGAGACACAAAGTCAGAAAAAGTCATAGAAACTAGAAAGTTATTTCCCCTTAGTCCCCCTCAAATCATGAAATAGGGGAGATAATCAAAGGGGAGAAAATGTTACAGTTTAGGCCTGGTGCAACAATGTCCTAAGTTATGTTCATACTTCAGTTGCATGCCAGCACGTAGAGCAACCAACAGTCGGCAGCAGTTTACCTGAGCTATGAGTTTCGAGTCATCATTTCCCCCCAACCTCCCCTCCCCTCCCCTCTCCCCCCACTCAACCTTTCCAACGAATGCGTCTAATTTCTCCAACAAAAAATGGGCCGTGCCATGACTGCATACTTGCCTGCTTTTTACACAGATCTACAGCCATTCCACCACTCCTCCGTCCGTCATTTTCGCTCCTACTCTCTCTCTCTCTCTCTCTCTCTCTCTCGCTCTCTCTCCCTCACTCTCTTTCCCTCTCTCTCTCTCTCTCTCTCAGGCGTCCCTATATTTCTGTTTCGCTTATCTCTCCCAAACATAATTAAACGTGAGCGGTAACACATGAGGCACCTGTCTCTCGGTGAGTTCTCGGTCGTTTGCATCAACTCAACGTTACGTGGAAAGACAGAGGTGGAAAGAAAGCGTTTCTGTGCAATTAAGTCATAGAAAGATAGATGCCGTGAGGGTGCTGAAAGTAGAGTAGGCGAGACTGGAGGAGGTTGAAAGCATTTCAAAATTTGGCAGTGAGTTACATATATAGCTCAGTTGAAATGTGAAACTTCAGGGGAAAGAAATGGATCGAAATAAACGAAAAATCATCGAATACCTGTCGTACGTACAGAAGACATTCAGATTTTTTTTTTGTTTTGCAAGTCATGAATGCGTGAACTGACGTCAAATCTCTGCCATCCAGATGTAGGACAGATCAGAGTTGTAAAGTCTGTTCGGCTTTATAGCACTTTTCATTTTATTGTAACATTTTTTTAATAAAAAAAAGAACAATTTCTCATTATATATGTAAACGTTAAAAAAAAAACTACAAATAATTACCGTTTAATAATATCTACTCCGTTTATTCACAACCTTTTTCATGCTCCGGCAGATTTGCTAATAGGCAGATTTAACTGTGTTGCTCTAACTGGCAGCATCAGCAGATAATTTTCAGACAGCAGAGAGTGCACCAGGTAAATAGACTAGTGTGCTGAGCAGAAGAATACACTGGGCATAGTCCCAAGCCATAGTGCGCCAGCCTGAGGTTGTTTTAAGGAAGAGGCAAATGTGAGCATTTAATCAAACTTACGGTTTGGATATTAAAANAGGGGGGGGGAAGGGGGAGACGAGAGGTTCACAGACTGTTTTTATAATTAATGCTTTAAATACTTCTTGTAAATTTCACCTTCACTTGTGAGTTCTTCCAAGAAGCTCTTCATCTCATATTTCTGTCCTCGACATATATAATATTATGAAAGACAGATCTGCATACTGTTCAGATAAGGTTCAACATTGTGGGGGAACCCCAGATTGCATACTGTTCAGATATGTGGGGGAACCCCTCTTGTTGTTTCCTAGATCCGCCCTGGTTTATTTAAAAGTATTTTCTAATCTCCGAGAGCAGATTGTCCTACCCGGGATCTATAAACAGAACCCAAAAACATATTTTCCTAAATGAAGAACACATGGACCTGTTGTTTTTTTTCGCAAACCGTAGGTGTAGGCGGCTAGGAAAATACTCCATCGAAAAGTCGCTTTCCACTTGAACTTTTTATTTTCTTCCCCTAATGTATCATAACGAATTGACCTGCTTGTTATGCTGTATTCCTTCCCCTTTCTTTCTCTCCCTCCCAGATATTAATGCCTCGTCTGCTGTCATTAAATGAAAATCAAATAAGAGAGGTAGGGCTGTATAAGAAGGGAGATCATCAGTACGTTTCTCAAGTGATATCCGTTGATCTAGAAGGGAGACCACCACATTCTGTTTTCGTTTTCTGTGTAATTAATGGAGAACAAAAGTATCCAAATTTTTTTTTTTTTTGTTTCTATCCCTTGATTACTTTCACCTCTCAGTGAGCACGAGTGGCCAGGTTTTTACCTGTTTGGCTGCTTGACAAAATTTTGAGGTTAAAGAACTAAGAAAATGTTCTGGCAGGTCAGTCCGGTGGACGCAGGTAAAAGCTGGAATGAGGCTTTCGTTTATCCGGGGTTAGGTCATTGAACTAGTGAGTACTATCCACATTGTTCCACTCACACTTGAGTCTGGTACTAGTAAACTCACTGAGAGAGACTTCTGTACCATGGTGTAGTGTAATGGCTAGATGGCATGTTATTGGAAACACAGTCAGGAATGCTAAGAAGTGAAGTACATCAGGTACTTGGCTAAAGAAACACGTACTTGACACGAACCAGATCTAGATGGAAAGTGACATCATTCTTTCATGAATTCACTGAGTGTCTGAGCTTCCTAGCATAGAAAGCAAAAAGATATAAAGGACACTTTTTATGAGACAAGAACTCTTACATTTGGAAAGCATGCAATCGCTCACTTATTCAATGAGTGAAAATTTCACGGTATAGAAGTACCCCGATATTTCGTGACATCGATACCGAAGAGATTGAACAAATTCAGTATTTATTGTTTAGGCATATGAAATCTATGAGCTGGCATTTTCTTTGGCATTAATTCTTCATTACTACTTTTTACCATTGGCTGTTGCTATCAAACAGATAATGAGCACTACCGTCTCTTCCTATTCAGCCCAGTTCTTTACGCACGCACGCGCGCGCGTGCGCACACACACACACACACACACACACACACACACACACACACACACACACACACACACACACACACACACACACACACACACACACACACACAAACAAACATGGCATCACATATGGAAGCCACTTAGAATGAAGCCAATAAAATATACAGATTCAAGCATTGATATTGGTTTTGATCGAGTGATCCTTGCAATGGTATTGATATCGATATCTAGACCCATGCCATCGTTCACCAGAGCTGCTCTCATGAGGAAATAATGGAAACTGGTAATGACTTAAGAAAACTGAACTTAACAACGTGGGTTGATGGTTTGCCAAAATGTTCGTTTTCTTTCCTTTTACCCCTTTCCAAAAAAATCAGCAACAAAATGAAGGACAATCTGCCAACCAGCGCTCGGGTACTTGAAGTAAAATACATTAATTTGCTGCCTCTTGTATCCCAAAATAGAATCACTGGTTTTAACATTTCCTTCCACACCCTCCCCGTTCTGTTTGAGTGCCAAGTGGGGAATGAAACAGATGATTAGACATTTTGTCTCGTGCACGCTAGATGTAGCATTGCTGGTGAAATGGGTGCGCGTTCCAGCGTCATTAAGGCTTAATAAAGGGACAATAAGGACATTATCTAAGATCAGCTTAATTTAATGGGCGACGAAATAATAATTAGCTCCCTTTGACCAGTAGAATGCAGTTAGCGTGTCTTCCCAAACATTTTGAAACTGGAAAACGGAAAATACCATGGCAACAAGATGTCAGTAGTCATTGAGAGATTTGTTTTTGGTACATGACTATGTAAGTAGAAGACAGAAACTACGTCATAACTTCGATTACCATGATGAGTCGATACTTTTTAGTTAGTGAGGATTCGATTTATTGGATAAAATTTGATATCGATATCAAAGAATTGAGAGATAGAACGTGACCACGAGTATGACCATGCGGATTTTTGGAATACATTACCTTTGAGATTTTGAGTTTCCACAAAAAATCTATATATAAGTATGATAACATATACAATTTAAAAAAAGACGTCAAAATTTTTGGCCTTTTAGGCTGCGAGGAAAAACGTCAGATTATTTGATACTTCATAACAGGTATTCATCGATACCGATATCTCAAAGAGTACTTGGTAATGAGTGGTCGGCATCGATACCTGTCCAGCATCATAGGAGACTGCAACAGTGCGTTGACAGCATTTTCTCAACAACAGTGTAGGTTTATGAGTGGGAAGATATATTCTGTCTCCAGTCTGTATCCAGTATGTCTTCATTACATGGAAAGCTACAGATGAATGATGCTTTCTTTCCAGTTCTTATAACAGGTGAACAGAATTTCCCATTTACCAGAAAGGAAATTAAGTGGGCTTCAAGTTATCTGTCACTTTCAAATCCTTGCATTTCACAGATGGCTTGCTAAGACATGGTCAATTACTATAAAGAAACATTCTTCATTTTCAGAAAGGTTATAGTAAAACAGAAGGCGAAGAAGAAGAAGAAGAAGAAGAAGAAGAAGAAGAAGAAGAAGAAGAAGAAGAAAAAGAAGAAGAAGAAAAAAAAACAAAACAAAAAACAACTAAACAACAACAACAACAATTACAATTCATTGATGTGGCAAAAGATAAATTTCGAAAACTTCCGTAAAAAGCGCATATGATCACTAAGTATACAGTTCTCTCAGGAATTCTCACTGTATTCGTTGACTAAATGGAATTGGTAAGTAGGTGAACTTCCCAAAATCTGAAAAATAAATTCCACGTATGCCAACAGAGGCCTCTATGTAGCTAACAGGGGTCAACGCCGCTCACTTTGTATTTACTTCTCAATCAGTCCTCCAATCACAAGTCTTGTTGATCTGTAACTATAAGAATTACCCAATAAAATACAGTTGCATAGATAACTATTTTCATTCCCATACCCCTTCACTTTGCTCTTGGTTGTTTATTTTCTTATTCCATTGCTGTTGGTCCTCGGAATGCTGTCCATTTTATCTTTCTCTGGATATTTCTGACTTCATTTGTCCGGCTTGAAGAACACGACACGTTGATAAATTTAAATGACATCATTGTAGTCTTTTATGTTTCAGTAAGTTTTGCGCAGAGCCTGGGAGGACAGGTCTAAACACAACTCAGACATTCATTGTTTTGAGCTTCGACTCTACGTCATGGCAAATGTGGCGTTGTTTGTCCTGGGTGGTTGGTTCGGACAGGTCAATTAGTTGTTGAGAAAACAGTAGATGAGACCATCGTGGTCGCTGCCATGATACCCCACTTGTCTTATAACAAATTCGTACCGCTCTTCCATGTTCCATATCTCGTCATCTGTTTTCACACCAAGTTTACATGCGTTGGTGTGTTGTCGTGCACACAGTAGAGAAACACCGGTGGCGCCAGATTTTAATCCAGTCTTTGCTGTTTCAGGCTATGGTCACCCAGAGGGATGGCTAAGGTCTTGTGGAATAATAATATGTTTGGTTGTCGAAACCATCTTTCTTTCAACTGGGATCTTTTCACCAAACTTGCAGCTAATGTCAAGAAAACGCACGGTTCTAGTGATATACACCAGTTAGTGCCGCAATGTATTGAGGTCCGTGTGAACTTCATCTTCTTCAAAGTTCCTGGTCAAGCTTATAGACGGCTCAGGGCTATGAACTGGTGGTCAGTAGCAGATTCCGTGCAGTTGTCCTATAGCTTCTCCATATAAGCAACTCCAGAGTGTTCTTGTACAGTCGAATCCGCCTAATCGTAATCCAGATAATCGGAACTTCCGCTTATTCGCAACATTTTCCACATGGCTACATGCTGTCTTTCTATATAAGTCACTGGATAATCGCAACTCCTTTTAATTGCAATTAATTCCGTGCTCCCGAGGAGTTGCGGTTAAGCGGAGTTGACCGTATTGTAAAATTTGTTTTAGTTTGCAATATCCAGCAATTGAACTACGAATTAAAAAAAAAAATCTCTTATTACAATCGATGATGTATCGCTCTTATCGTCTGCACGACAATGAAAGCCAAATAAAAATGAAGGAATAATATCAGCTAGACTAGTAATAACACTAATGAAATGTAAACACACTCCACGGGGATTAGGAGAGAGGGGGGAAGAGAAGAGAAGAAAGGAGAAGACAGAAAGTATTGTTAAAAAACTGTTATCACTACTCTCCACCACCACAACAACAGCAACAACTCTTTATGCTATCTCATCATGGTTAACAACAACAGCAACAACAATAACAATATTAAGAAGGGCAACAACAACAATATAGGAGCGAGAACAACCACAATGCAATAACAACAACAACAACAGCAACAGCAGCAGCAGCAGCAACAACTACAGCAGCAACATCATCATCGACAACAGCAACTTCACTTACCTACAAGATGAGATCTCGTCTGCTAATGGGGCGAATGAAGTGAATGAGAAGAGTGAAAGTTTTACTTTCCAGCGGGTAGAAGAAACCGGCAAGAGAATTCTTACTTTTTTATTCCTCTCTCGGGGAGTGGGCGGGTCCCGTGGAACTTCGCGAGGTTTGAGAATTTGCGCCGATCCGGAAGGGATGGCAGATCAGAGGCGGAGAAAGGGCACACACAGTGTTATGAGAATGGGGCTCGGGCACTCAAGACAGAGGGGGCGGGAAGAGGGGGACTGGTTGGGAACGGAGTCTGGTTCTTATGAAGCAAATGGAGTCTTGCAAGGAAGTGGTATGATAGATCAGATGTTTAAAGAAGAAGAAGAAGAAGAGGAGGAGGAGGAGGACGAGAAAAGGAGAAGAAAAACGCAGATGGAGAAAAGAAAGAAAGAAAGAAGAAGAAGAAGAAGAAGAAGAAGCAGAAGAAGAAGAAGAAGAAGAAGAAGAAGAAAAACAACAACAACAGGAATGATAACAACAAATACAATAGCAAAACGTTAAGCTGAACTTTTCAGGAAATTCTGTGGCTGATATTTCTTCATTTATATATTTCCTTACGTCTGTATCTACCTGGCAGCATATTGTATGTACATGTAAATATTTTTATTATGGATCAATTCCATATTTGTTGTAGCGTGTTTAGGGGGCAGTCTTCGACAGCTCTTCTGTTCGTTGTACATAAATTGCACTATTATCATTCTTACTTCAGTTGAATCTTGGACATGGGACTCCTGATGTCTGTACATATTGAAGATTCATCAATTTTGTTTACTGGGCCAGAGGCGGAGGTCACATGAAGTGGGCGTGTAAAGCCAGGGAGTCCTTGGTTAAGCTAGGGTTATAACTCATACCGGTTGGAAGATTTAATCGTAATTGAGATGCATTCGAAAGCGCTTTCTAAGAAAATATTGAACTCGGTAGAGCTGGAGGTGATATTTCTGGGCCGTAAACAGGACAGCTAAGGTTCTCTTAAAGTTTGTTCATCATGTATTTCAGGCAGCTAATCCGAAGGGTGCAGCAAAACTCGAAGTTAATTTCAGGTACTTCCTAAATTAGCCCTAAATTAGACAAACACTTGGGACGCACTTTAAGAACTAGCATCTGTTCCGTGTCTAAGACGTAGGTCATGTTATAAAGCTCAGGGCACTTCATAGAGAGACACTGATCTGGCCTGGGTTTGTCACAAGAGGTCACCTTCCTTCCTTCCTTCCTTCATTCCTTCCTTCCTTCCTTCCTTCCTTCCTTCCTTCCTTCCTTCCTTCCTTCAATGATTCATTCATCCATCGATTAATGACAGTAATTTATTCTTTCAGTCTCACTCATTTTCTTTTCTTATCCTTTCCTCCCCCCCCCCCNCCCCCCCCAAGAGCCCCCAGGGTCTACCTAGACAAGCCCTAATGTTAATCCGGCACCGTCTACGACAATCCGGAATGAGGCGGTTCTGGAGCAGATAACTTTACACAGGTTCGGAAGCAGGGAGATTTTAACATGGTTCGAGTGGAGCATCCTGACGCATCTAGTTAAGACAGATCACAAACGTCCAACTGACTGTCTCCGACAAGGAGATTAGACTTTGTTGTTACTGGCTAGAGTTTGTTGTGTGTTTGTGGTGTTTGTTTGTTTCCTTGTTTGTATGTGGTATTTGTTACACACCACCTTTTTGCCACCGTTAGAAAGGTTATGTTCTCATCCCCCGTTTGTTTGTCTGTTGTCTGCTTTGTCAGAGGGATTTCTTCAAAGTTAAAATACGGTTGAATAAACCTTGCTGGAAAGGTTGGGTCACTTTGGAATAGACAAAACTACCTTTAACTTTGGTGCGAATTGAAGTAAAAAGAAGGATCTTAATTCATCAGTCTGTACTAAAAGATGAAACAAAGGTGAAAGGTGAAACTGAAGTTTTTTCACGTGATTGGACTAGAGCAGCTACCGTCTACTTGTCATTAACTTCACAGTTCTCTATTCCAATCACGACACTTTTTTACCAGTAATTGTAAATATTACCCAGCCGTCCATACTTGCAGGCCTCACTCTCAGACCATAGCAAGGACGGGATTATTCATGTTGGTCTCCTAACAGTATGAGAGAGGACATTTTTTTAATCATTATTCCGCTTGGCTATTGTGCCCCTACCAAACACTGAGAGCCCCTCTTTTTTTTTTGTAAACTGTATTTCTGTGCATTTCCTTACCACAGAAAAGAGATGTGGTAACCCAAAAGTCGGGTTCATCGATTTCATCGTTCAGGATGGTGAACAACAAATATTTGTTTATAAAGATGAGTCAAGAGTCCGCAATATGTTACTAACATCCAAGAAATTCGGCTGTCTCCCCCCTCACCTGAGTCTCTCATGCTTACCTGAGCCCGTGAGAAGGACTCGCCTGCGAGTGAGCGCGTGCAGATCACACAGTGCTCACTCAGCGCTAAGGGATTTTGCCTTATAAGGCTCGCAGACATCTCACGAGGAGAGAAGAGGGGAAAAGAATGAGAACGGGAGGGGGCGGTCGGGGAGGGGGTGGCGAGTTCTAGACTAAATCTTTCGACGAGAGCGTTTGAATTGTAAGTGGCGTTAGTAGGTGCTGTTTCGCCCAGTGCAGATCTGCGAGAACGCGATTCTGCCCGACAAATATAATGTTATCTTTACTGGAAGAGGCACATAATGGGGAAAACACTCGTGCCTGCTCATGATAGAAACGACTTCACGAAATCCTGAGGATGTCGAAACGACAATTGCAGCAGCAGCAGCACTAACAACATTAACAACACTAGCAGCAACAACATCCTTCCAATCTGACTCACGAAAATTGCAAATTTTGTGGAATTTATGGTATTCCTGTCGAGATTGAGTATTTATGGTGTTGAACTCAGAATAAAAAGGGCGTGAGTTCGATTCCTACCATTGTCTTGCTAAGTTTTACGTAGACATTTGTTCTGAATCAGAGTCTGTTAAATGGGGAATCCCTGGCTACTGGCAACAATATAGAATGGCTGAATGGCAGTGATCACCGTTTGAAATGTGGCAGATGAAATGCTCCTCGTGGAGCTGAGCACGTTAGTAATTGGTCTGGTCTGCAGCAATAAACAGGACGGAAAGTTGCGTGAGCTCCAGATAGGATTATGGCACTGTTTTATCGGAGTGCCCCCCTCCCCCCACTTCCAAACCTTTTCCCCCAAATAAAAAAAAAACAACCACCGTTCTCCCTCTTCTCAATATCACTGTTCTATATTATTCCGGGCAGTGAGTTGTTGTTGCTGTTGTTGTTGTTGCTGTTGTTGTTGTTGTTGTTGTTATTGTCAGGGGAGGAGATGAAGGGGTCACTAAGTACAATCTGAAGCACAAAAGATTCCCTGGTGTTCACGTTCATTCCTGTAAAAAATCAGGCCTGACAAAACACTGTTAGAGACATGATACATCGGCAAGACGTGTAGGCTATTGCATGCATCAAAACAAATTAAAAAATAACAAAAGAAAGAGCTGGCACGCACGTAGTGTAGGGTAATGTAGTGTAGTGTAGTGTAGTGTAGTGTAGTGTAGTGTAGTGTAGTGTGTAGTGTAGTGTAGTGTAGTGTAGTGTAGTGTAGTGTAGTGTAGTGTAGTGTATGTGTGGTGTATGTGTAGTGTATGTGGTGTAGTGTGGTGAAGTGTGTGTA
>JAWQUT010000066.1:1822529-1855738 GCA_033807755.1 Ellobium chinense | reverse complement strand
GGGGGGGGGTCACCGAGGTATGGAGATGCCATATTTTTTCTTTCTACTATTGGCTATAAAAAGCTTTTACACCCCTCATTAACTTAGCAAGTGGTCCCATCCCAAAATACTTTCCACACATATTGTTTCACCCTTCCTCCGTATTTTGACACATAGAGAGATGGCCCAGAACCAATTAGATTTGAAGGATTTTGGCAGCGAATCAAATTATATATATATTTCAGGCTTTTTCACACAGTAAACAGGATAACCTTATCCACCTAACAACAATCACACAGCTTATACATGAGTGGCAAAACTTCGCTTATTCAGAGTTTACAGAAGTATCTGTATCTATCTAAGCCTTTGAAATTCAAATCCAATCCTTCTCCCCCTTCCCCTTCCCCCTCCTCCCCCATGGCCAGTTTTCTTATTCTATAGAAATCATTTCAAAATATCGTTCTGTTATGCCTGATATTATTAGCATCTTCATAGCTCCAGAAAATTGTGATTAACCGAATGTTATCTTCAGACGGTGCTGTTTGTTTTCACGACTCATTTACGTGTGATCTCTTATCTGCATGCAAAATGTTGCGACTGAGCGAATAGAAACATGAGATCGAAAGGCTTGCATTTAAATACACCCTGACTATTTATACGTCTCTATTCCTCATACACCTCCTCCCTCCTCCATCCTGCTCTTGTGTGTCAGTTTGACAGAAGCCTCAAACCGGTAATGATGTGCTCTGACTCATTCACTTAATGCATCCAGGCAAGGGTCGAAGTCTAGATCTAGTCGGGAATTTGCCTGGATTACAGGGGAAAACACACTACGAAAGACTAGTTAATAATGGTATTTTAGTAATAACAAAATTTCGCTCACTTTTCTTCTACATTACCACCCCCTCCTCCTCTCTCTAACTCGCTTGTCTCCTTGTTTCTCGCTTACTTTGATGGTTGAGTGAGTGGATCTTGTATTTCCCCAGAAAAGAAAAAAATATCCCCTAGATACTGTATTATAAACGAAACATCTGCGTTCTTGAAGACGAAAAACCACGTCTTAAAAAAAACCGAGAGATCCGGGAGTGTTTCTTTTTTTTTTTTTTTTAAAGGAATTTGTTTTCGCTTACACCGGTTGGAACCTCTCAAGAAAATGATGCCAACATTGAGTCGCTGTGTGATGTAATTTTTGAAACATGAAGTTGTAGTTTTTATAATATGATCAAATCGACGCCTTTTACCCAGTGCTGGCTGGTCGTAATCTATTTGTGATCAAAATGATGATAGTGATGACGATGACGGAGACGATGAATTGTGCTGTAGGTAAACTGCGACTACCCAGGGTCAAAGATTACAGTACTGTGCCCCCCCGCAACCCCCGACATCCCCCCATATTGTTTGAGGTTTGCAGAGGCTGGTACTTATGCTCTTCTGTGGGCAGCAAACATCAGAAATAGAATTTACAAACAAAAGCTCTATCTGAATAGCATCCAATAGGTCTAATAAACCGAGAGAGAGAGAGAGAGAGAGAGAGAGAGAGAGAGAGAGAGAAAAAGAGAGAGAGAGAGATTTTTAACCTAGAAGGCGGCGTGCAGGATTGGAGGGAGATGGGATTGAGGAGTTTTATGGCTGTAAAATGTGGTAGTGGGAGAAGGTGGAAACGAGAGAGTGAAAAAAAAAATTGTTAAGAGAACGGAAGTGAAATTTGTGGTTATCTGTTCTGTCAAAAAGAAGGTTGTGTGTTGTGTGTTGTGTGTACTTTGTTAAATTCTCTTCAGCTTTGCATGTTTATGTTTACCTTAGTCCTCCTGTGTGATGCTTTTTGTGGAAGTGTTTTTAGTGTGTTAATCTATTTATATAGGATAAGCACTCTTTATGAATGTTATTATTATTACTATTTTTATCAGTATTATTGGTCATTACAAATTAATTCCAATCTTTTTTACAGCTGTGCCACGCCTTTTAAAATTAGCCTTACCTTGCAGCTGATGAAATTACTGGCAAAAAAAAAAGTATGTAGGTGCAAGTGGCCCCCATATTAGTTTGAACGACGTGGCCGTTTTTTTTTTTTCATTGATAGCTCTAATCACAGGTGTGGTTGGAAGTAATAATAATATTCAGTATAGTCTAAATGTTGCCAGTTCCCAGCACAAATTAATATTAATGCAAAATAATTTTTATCTCATTTTAACCTCTAGTGCCCGGCCGGAGTGTGACCACAATGAACCTAGGACGTTTATAATTGTGTGGCAGCAGAGAACAAATCAGTTGTAAAATGGTGTCCTGCTGAATCAAATGACAGTACTCTAGAACCCCATGTTACCGGTACATCTAGCCGACAGTTCAGGTATCATCTTATAAAAATTTGCAAGTAAAAGCAGTTGCAGATTAGGCCTATGTCCAACAGATAGATCAAGTGAGAATGTTAAAACTGTAGTGTGTTGGCCAACCAGTGTGCTGTACCAGCTGTGAAAGTCTGTATGTGATCGGGCCTGGTCAGTCGAGAATCATCGAGAAACCCAGTCTGTTAAGGTTCGTAAATTTGTAGTACTGTATCTGTAATTGTATTGTTTGTATTTTGGTTGTATTGTGTTTTACTGTATGGGATATTGTTAACTGAAGGAGCTTATAAGTTCTCATTATAATGTTTTCATTAAAATTTACCTTTGATGTTATGTAGTGACTGGTCAGTGTGTTTGACCGCGAGTTCAGTGAGGGTAAATATCTGTGCGTGAATGTCGGCTTGTCACCTTCTTCGTGTATAGGTCCTCCTTCTCGTTATTTGAGAGCTTGAGCATTAACAATGGGATCTTTTATCACTGCAAGAATTACTCTAGTGCATCGGTACTGAATGCATCCTCGATAGCGTTCAACATGCAGAGTGAATGTAATTCTTAAAGATCCCATCGTTATCGCGCAAGCTTTCAAATAGGTGTCGTCGCCGTGCTTCTCCTCGCTCTCCCTCTGTGCGTGCGTGCGTGTGTGTGTGTGTGAGAGAGAGAGAGAGGGAGAGAGAGAGAGAGAGAGAGAGAGNGAGAGAAAGAGAGAGAGAGAGAGAGAGAGAGAGAGAGAGAGAGAGGTGATCAACCAAGTTCCTATGGTTGGACACGAGCCTGCAAAGTCCTTTGTAGTGCACCCTTTTTTCTCTCTCTCTCTCACTCACCCTATCTCTCTCTTTCTTTGCCTCTTGTCTATACGTTTCGTCTTGTTTTCGTCAATGTTCTCTGGCTGTCCGTTCACTTGAAGGTCACAGATATCTTCGTCCTGCCTGAATCCTGTTTTCCTTTCCATCTCCTTTGGTTCGACTAGTTGTGGGTGTAAAAGCAATATCTAGTGTATATATGGACACACAATTTGGCAAATGAAACGGTGAAAGTTCAGTATTAAGTATGTACTCATTTAATCACTATCTCTTGTTATTATATGAATTTCATATGCACGGATGTAATTTTCAATCATACCATTCAGGTTGACGTTGACATTAAGTAAGTATTTATCAACAATAGGTATGATTTTTCCATGCTCCAGGCCAGGCTTATATTTTATCGAACGTTTTTACAGCACGTGCACTGCACTTCATCATAAAGGAAAGTAAATATTTTGATTATCTCCCTTACATTGCCCTGAGTACAAAAAAGTAATAGTAGTAGTCTGGTGTTTTAGGACATTTCTAATGAAAGAAAAAAAAGTGAAATAATGCAAATAATCGCCTTGTTTTTATTCCATGTTTGACATTGTCATATTGACAACAGCTCTGATGCTAATATCAGCCTTCACAATGTCTCGAATGGAAGAAAAAAGCTATTACTTGCTTAACAGGTTCCTCAGTGAATAAATCAACAAACAAGACAAAGAGCTCAAGATGAAATGCAAATGTTTTATTGAATATGAGATGCATATTTAGACACAGTGGATTAAGAGAATGACAGCAAGTGAGAGAGAAGAGAGACACAGGAGAAAGAAAGAGAGAGAGAGAGAGAGAGAGAAGGGGAGGATTCATGAGATTTCTGGTAATGATAACAAAAGAATAAATAGAGAACACGAAGTTTCATCATTTAATCTAAATTATGTAAAAATTATTAATGTGCATGTTCATAGGCAATATAAAACAAGAACCAGACAAAGTTAAACATCTGTGAAAAAACATCAACATAATATACAAAACAATGTAATCAAGATAACAAAGTTATGAAACAGATACGTGGCCAAGGGGAGACAGTCCCATGCCTTGCAACTTGATGAACAGAACAAGACTAATGATAACCAGCGCCATATTTATAAACACAACAGACAAACCTGATCAATATCAGAGATATAGACGAGTGGAAGAATCTATCTAGTCTACAACAAACAAGAGATACTTTCACCGTGGTGAATATCTTTGCCTGGACTGGCCAAATGATCAGAGGCCAAAATATGGCCAAGCAAGGGTGAGAAAAACGGCCCATGATATATTCTCTCAAGCTGCAGAGTGTTTTATCAAAGACTAAAAAGTCATGTTCATCTTCCCCTGAGCAGGGAGCGCTAGGTGGTGTTATGCTTGTTTTTTGGACAGACTATCCCATCTTGGTATCTTATAGTATCTGGCTTTATATTATACAGAGTCAAGCAATAGGATGAAACATGCAGGAACTTATGACTTTGCTATGGTCATCACAAGATAACAAAACTACCAAACTGGCTTCCTACCTTCCCATGTTCTCAAAAGCCTGGGCATCTCTGACCTCAAGAATTTAAGAACTGTTTATTGCCATCAGGCCACCTACACAAACACGCCGCCACTCCCCATACACACTGACAAAGACACCATTTTTTTTTTGGTCCAGTCTTCACTGGAAGTTACTTGCTTAGTTTGGCATCTTCTCCCACCACAGAAAACTCGGGTCATTTATACCATATCTTGTTGTCACAAGTAATTTCTTGAACAAGACACATTGTCACGCATGAGCTTCAAGTTGTAACCATCAACATTAGTAAATAAAAGTAATAGAAAATAACATCATAGCAAACAATATAAAATATAAAACAAAATTAATGTAAATGCAGAACATAATTTGCTTAACATCCTTAAAAATCCAGTCACTGGAAAATTTGAGCCAAAGAAACAATGGAAATAAATGAAACTGTTGAGCTTCACTGCAACTGCTGTAAATGTACAAAACTATAACAGGCTATGTCATCTGGCAGCCTGGTAGTTTCACTGTGAAGCCATCGCTTCTAACTTCACTCAGATTCTCAAACTTGAAAGCTAGCCCACTACATCCCATGTGAATGTCTGCTAGCCTGGAAACTCTTTTTTGTTTTGAAATGGGTAACCCACTAACCAGAAAATGACTACAGCTAGACTAACCTTTTACAATCTTGAAAGACTATTGTGGTGTAGAATAAATCTGAATGGAGAAGTGACCAAAATGTTGCTGATAGTTGCCTGACATGTCAGCCTGTGTGTGTTGACATATAGACTATAGCTGTACACTTTAGATCAGGGGAAATGCCACCTTTTACATCAACCTTGATGACACACACAACACCAGACACCACTACAACATACAACACCTGTTTTTGCATAAAGACCGCTAGGAAAGACAAATAGTAAAGAGGACTTATCCATGTCCGTACATGTCGGCCTACTGGTTTTGTCCCTGCATTTTAGAAACAATTCTCACATCAACACATAAGACTATGTCAGCTGGAAAATTACAGAGACACACATAAATATATTATTATATGCTGTATTTAAACTTGTACGGTATCCCAAAGCTTTTGATTTCAGGGAGAGAATGTACCATCCAGTTACTTAAGCTGATGCTGGGTTAATTCAAAAGTTGTTTCATCCAAACGATTTCTGAAATTCCACTGACTACATTATAAACACACTCACCTCATTTGATCTATGAAGACAATCATTCACATACCATTTATCCCCAGGTTTCAAGTATATCTGCTGTAGGCAAGACAGTATTTGAATCAATGGTCATCTTGGATTAATGTCATCATCCCAGGTCAGTTATCTTGTCATTAGTTAAAATGAGACTTAGGTCACATCTTTGAGTGTTTCAAATGATTGGTATCATATCAAAGCTTTCATATATGCTCTTGTTGACGTTAGTAAAGCTCCTTGTTTTAATGACCTGTAACCTTTTTGCTAAAGTAAAGTTACTTTAACCTTGATTATATTATACTCTAATATCCCCTCCCTTTCCCCTATTGTGGTTTGGTCATATGCTGCATCAGAATTTCCATAAAACAATTGTTTGATATGAGTTTTATAAGACAAGGTTGAAGCTGCTTGATTATAACGTGGAGTACCGAGTTGGTATTTCTAACCTATTTGTCTAGCCAGGATGCTCAAGGGAGATCACTGAAACTGTTCCATAGCTCTGGACAGCTGGATGTAATTATCTCCCTTCAATTTTATTTTTGAGAGGACTAGTGGCCTATCGATATAGTATGACTAGACTACTTCTTAAGAAGCAAACACTAATCTTACTGGACCCCCTCCCCCTTCCCACAAAAATACCCTGGGGTAGATAATGGGTGAATAATGTAACCTCAAGAGCTATTTTAGACAATGTTTGGACATCATATGCAGTTTGTTTCTCATCGGAACTTTTGTTACTGTTGTTCCACATGTAAGTCAGTAATGTGTCTCCCTCTGTCCCTGGCAACACAGCCTGGCTAAAACGGTCACTGGCTGGTCAATGTCTTCTTCCATTCTCTAAGATAAAACTCCAGGGGCCTAAAAACTTTTTCTTTACTGAATAAGCTGCTTGTTCTTAATTCAAAAAATAATTTAATTCAGCTATATAGTGCCAAGAACCAAAAATATTGTTTTCTTTTTTCACCAATACAGTTTTTCAATGACATCTGGCACTCAGCTAGAAATCCACTAGGACTCGGCTAGAAATTATTGTAGACCCACTAGACATGATCATGTTACTTTAGTTATGCATCTCCCCAAGAAAGAAGCCATTAAAAATACAAATATTGACATTATGTCCATGGACTACAAGTGTATAAGATTGTTTTAGTACAGTCTCATTAGATTGTGAGTGACACACACTGTCCTGATGCTCAAGTAAAGAATTCAGCTGAGTAAAAAGAAAAAAATTAAAAATTCAGGTGAAATAAAGCATCATATCTTCTTAGAACTGTCAATATGTCTTCAGCCAACAATCACCACCCATTGCATCTACTGACAAATATGAACACAAAATTCATTTGAGATTGCAACACGATAGAAATCAAAAGACCACCATGAGTAAATAAATTATACAATAAAAAAAAATATTTCCAAACATATTAAATGTCTGAACTCCTTCCTTGCATGTTGAGTTAGTGTATATATCACATTTTTTGATTAGCCAAAAAAAAAAATAAAACAGGTGTTACAAACGACTGCTATACTAGCATTATATACAAAGTAACAACAGACTGAATATACATACATGGTGCAAGGGCAAATATACAAAACATGATGTGTATCTTCTGACCATGATGAAGGGCAGGAAATTGAATGAATAGTAAAATGAGATATAATCCACTCACGTCCCACCTCAGGCCCTTTGTAATAATCCACTCATGTCCCACCTCAGGCCCTTTTCATATTCATTATTGTCTCATCAGGACAAAAGTGTCCAGTTTATTCAATCCTCCACATTTCTTCATATTCTTTATGAGGGGAAAATTTTATTTTTGGATAATTTGGAAGTCTCTCTATAAAGGGTAATCTTGTTCTAGAGCACTATATATATGATGTACCCACCCAATGACTGACTAACCAACCAACCAATTATGATCATTACACTGCAATGAATGCAACACGAGGACATTTTCTCTCCATTTCTCTCACATCAACAGAGGTTATGGACTTCTTACCTTGTCACAGAAATAGCCTTATTCATGAGACACATTTTTACATAGATGTCCACAGAGCATAGGCAGTAATTTTGACAATCTCAAACTTTGAAAATTGCTTTTTATTGTCACATCACAGGATAGCAAGACTGAAATAGTAAACCTCTCCTTTGCCGTCAGTTCACAATTTGCAACAAATCTTTTGATGTAACTCTGGCCCCGTTCATTTGCTAGATTCTTACCCTACAGCACAGTAAATTTTTCAGTATAGATGGTGTATCATGGGTCATTCTGTCTCTAGTTTTCTCATAGATGTAGAAAATTTAATCTGAAACACAGCCTGTCTGCTCAATCACTGTGTTTTTCTGTAAACTCAAGAAGTTGCATGTAAACTGAGTTCATAATACAAGTTTAAAGCAGTATCTCCACTGCTACGTTTAAGATTTGTAAGAACATTTCCATACCCACCAAGAGTGTATTGAAAAATTCTGTCACCTGCAATCTGTCTTATTCCATATTTTGTAAATACTATCCCTGACTAAACCTTTTGCTAAGTGATGATTAGCTTTAAGAAATACTTGAGGTGACTATAAACTACTTTTGTCATTTGTGGATATCTTTATGCACAACATATTATTTATTTAACGAAGAGGGTATTGGTTGGTAACTGCATGTCCCATTAAGGCCTCAAAGGTGGTTAATGATTGGAAACTTTATGCTGTGGTCTAATGCTTATGGTTTTGGATTCAAGATCAAAAGGTTGTGGGTTCGATTCCTGACCACAGTCATCTTGTAAGTGCCTTGGGAAAGCATTTCATCTACTCAGCCCATCTATCTGTGACATCGGTATCTGGCTACAGGCAGTGAAATTACTGAAAATATGCTGCTAATGATCAGTGCCTGCAGATGACAGTGAGACTGTTATGTCCTCCAGCAAGTTGAGAAAGAGTGATCAGGCCTGCTGAGATAATAACAGTGTGAAATCTCTTGAGTGGACATTAGCCTGGACACAAAACTCCTTAACCGCATGATTATTACTGTTATTATTATTATTATTATAATATCTAAATGGACAGCTTAAGATTCGAAGTTTGACCACGACATAAGTGACAGTGGGCGGAGGATGAGAGGACAAGTGGACTATTCCAAGCTTATGAAGCACCGTGAGAATGAGGCCTTGCAGACCAGACCAGGTGCTTGATGATGGTGTGATGCTAACAACAGAGAGCAATATATGCTGGGTGTCTGCGTAACTAAGTCTATTATGTACAAGCATGCAAACAACCAACAAGTAAACATATAAAAACCACAGGTGAGACTTGAGAGTGATCGCATCTAACAATAGTATCACAATCAACAGTTAACAACAGTCCGAACTTTTCTACAGTGTCTGGGGAGACCTTGGATTGGGAGGCAACGGATATTATGGTGATACAAAATATGTCGTTTAGTTTGAACGGAGGGTGTCAATGATGATGATGATGATGAACGGAGGGTGTCAATGATGATGATGATGCTGATGATAATATCTTCATAATGATGACAATAATGTTAAAAATGCGAAGTCAATCAATTTGGGCTCCAAATTTTGAAAATCTCCAGTTTAGTCCATCAACAGTTTTGGAACCAATATACTACATATACTCATCTAATCCCCCAATGGTGGGGCCGTTCCTAATAAACATGTTCTCTGGGGGAAATTTTTAAAAGGTCTGGGGGTTACTCTGTTCAGAGGGAAAACATTATATTTTTGCTTACTTTTCTTGGATGCCATCACAAGGAAAACATGGCAAACGCTGCTGTGATATCACTGAACTTTTGAGAGACAAGGGTATAAAATTTGCATTCAGTGTTCATTGTGCACAGTAGACCCCTTAGAGGAGGAATGCCTCTTTCTCCCTTTATTTAATGAATCTTTCATTAAATAAAGTCTTTATTATCCATCAGCAGGAAAATCAAAAAAAAACAACCTCGGCTCTCTTACAAGCTGAATATTGACTTTAAGATTCCTCCAATGGAGCTGTTCTGCTATTATTCAACGTCATCAAATATTTCCATTTTTTTCGTCAAACTTGTCATGGTTTTGGTACAAGATTATTACATTGAGAAAAAGCAGCTACAGTACAGTCAACCCTTATGCCCACCTTTTGTCATTCCTCCCGATCCCTCCCCAACAGAACACAAAATCAACCCAAATTGTGACAGAACATTTCCTTATGACAAGACTTCTAAGACTTCTTCTACACGTTGATGAGCTGATGCTCAGAAGAACACAAAAACTTTCTGTGCATCAGAGACTTAGTTTCATAAGGCAAGGCAGATCAAATTTCAATCCTCCAAGAATCCATTCCTATTGTGGATGAGATGAAAATAAATATCCCTGGCCTCAAAGCAGGAAGACAAACAGATTTCTCTGTGACCTGTGAAGATGTGTCTGGATGAACGGATGTAAAAAGTTTTACATTAACCTGTGAATAAGTTGTGTCAGGATGGAGTATGGACACAGCAGCTTTCCGCTAAGCTGCGATGATGCGATGATGCATCAGATGGACATCCTTCTACAGCCAACTTTTAAACATTTATATCCTTTAGTACAGAGGAAACAGAATACTGGGCACTGTTCCAAATTAATAGCAACAGAACAGTTTTCAACATTAACTTCTGAATATTCATTCCTTTTTTTTTCTAATGTATGAGATGTAAATTGTTCCAGTATGTAATGCTTAGGCAGGAGAAATGAAATGTGATAAAAGTGAAACAAAATGAAATGGTAAAATCTTGACAGAATGATATTGCGATTGCCAAAACCATTATTTTTTTAAACAAAATTTGGTCCTGGCTATAACAACTGAAATCAAATGTGAAATCTTCGCATGTCATAATGGACATAAAATGAACTGGAATTTCACAAACAAAATTATGAAACAGAAAACAAATATAAAAAGAACAATCTCTGGTGACAAATTCAAAATGTGACTAACAAATTAAATATTCGAAGACCTCTTTCACCATAACAATACTAATAATAACAACTGTGAGTGAAAAGATATTGCTGATTTATTATGTATTTGTGCCGGAGTATGAGATAACTCATCATACCAACATTGTGTGGAGTACAAAAGAACGGTGAGCAATGACGTCACTGTACTGCCATCACACAGAAAGAGATGGTCAAGGCAAATCTCAGGTCAAAGCTCCATTTTTATCCCATGGGAAACAAATCACAAGCCGGGTCATCTCTTTCCATCTTGGTTTTATGACAACAGCTTCTATTCCAGGAGTTGGTGACTTTATGACCACTAAAGACTAATTCTACTCAACAGCCAGTTAAAGCAAGGCGTACGTTGCTTTTTGACTGCACTGCTTTATTGATATGACTTGAAAACTTAATGTATTCACTTTCATTTGGTTGGGAAAAAAAACCGTATTGAGCTCATGTTCTGTCTGAGATAGACTACAGTCACCTGAAGCAGACTGTGATTGAAAACAGTGTTTCACTATCAAATCATCTAACCTGTCTCAAACACACTCAAATTTGTTAACAGTTTTTAACTGTTAAAATAAAAGCAATGGTTTTGTGTACAGAAATACTTTTACTCTCAATGTAACAACAAAAATTGAATCAAGAATGGCCCAAAACACCTTTAAGTTCCTGGTCTTGTGATGTAAGCCTTTTGTTGCCTAGCTGCAAGAAATTTGATTAATAACATACAGCCTTACTTACTGTCATTTGTTTAAACAGAACTACCCATTAAGTGAAGATTTTCTTCTATAAATCAATGCACCGTCTTACTCATGCCTAATGTATTTAGCTTCTTCTTCCAGTCATAATGTTATTAATATTTCTTCTCCTTTTTTCAGCTGTTTTCATCTTAACCTCAGTGAGCAGGTATCTTCCTGATTATGTCTTGCCACGGTCATCAACAGCAGGATTAGGCTTCAGTAAATTTGTGGTGCCCTTGGGATTGTGACATAAGAATTACCATTCAGCATAAACCATACCCACTGATCTCCCCCACACTGCACTGTAACATATAACGAGGGGATTACCATTCAGCATCAGCCATAGCCATTGTTCTCCTCCACACTGTACTTCCAACCTAGGACCTTCTTCTTCTCCCTGATACACTTTGACCTGTGATCTGGCCAGCTCAACTTCTGGCCATACAGAAACTGGCTACTAAACTTTGCACAGGTCAAGTTCCTTAGGCAAAATCTGGAGATCTTCAGTGATTTCTATGGCCAAAGAACTCTCCATAGCCTCATCAGTTCCTCATAGCCTCAGCCATTCTATTGTGTCCCTTGCCTCTCTCCCATGGCTTCTCCTTCTATCTCTCTAGTCCTCCCATTCTGCAGTACAATTCAGCATGATACTGCTTAGCCTTTCCACTGTCAGTGTCAGTGAATTCTTTGACTCTCCCCCTTGGCTCCTCTTGCTCTCTCTAGTACTCCCATTCTGCAGTTCAGTTCAGCACATCACAGCTTAGCTTTCCCATTGTCACCGTCTTAATATTCCTTGTCAGTACATCTAGGACGATCACCCCCACCAAGTCTTCACAAATGATCAGGATTCCGGCAAGTTGGTCTCTGGCACCTCGGTTGGCGTTGGTGTGCTACTGGGGGTCCCACTGCCATCCTTGGCCAACCCTGTTGTTACTGCAGCTTCCTTGATCTGTAGAGAAAAGAGAAAACTGCAACATCCACTGGACACTGAGCTTGGTTATAATGGGTAAATAACAATAATAACAATGGTATGCAAATCACACTCATTCACCCAACTACACTCACATGTCCAAAGATCAACAGCTTTAAGATTAATATGACCAACACAAACTTTGCAGAGAATGGAAGAGTGTCATTTAGATAACCCCAAAAAGAAGTTTTGGCCGGTACAGACTACCCCAGAAAGAAAGCTGTGGTTCGGCAGCCGATCTGATACAAAGGATTGAGTTCCTGGAGCTACCAGCCAGCTACATATTAATGACATTTCCCAGGGAAAAACAATGAAGGTGAAAGAGGAAAAGTTTTTGGTCACACTACAAGACATATTTGCAGGCCAATATTTCTGCATCCTGACTACTATTTTCATTTCTTATCTTGATCAGTGACAGCTCAAGGGCAGCTCATAAAGGCCAAGTCTGTCATTATCCTGCTTTTACACATGACCCTCATATTCTCTGTTGACTGCCAGATCATATACACCACATTCCGTACAAGACAATCAAACTGAAGTAAAAACATGGAAGCTTCAATGAAGCTGCATGTTGGGACTCACCTGTCTGATGTATTCATGACAGTCTTTTTTGGCTTGGATCAGTAGGTCAGCCTGACCTTTTAACACTCGAATATTCCAAGCAAAATTTTCTGTAGCCTGAAAGGGAGACACAAATGACAAAACTGAAAGCTTAATCACCCTGGCCTTGTCCTTCCATCATTTGTCATGTTGAACAACTGTCTATTCAGTGACGGAAATATTTTATAGGCAGACTCTTTTGTAACAATCAAACTATGAAAATAATCCGCCTTTATTGACTGCTGAGTTTAAACTTTCCTTTTCAAAGGAGTTACTACTTATTCACAAAATTACCGGCACTTGGAATCCTGCTACACATATACAGAAGCTGCACTTATGAGATCGTATCTACTCATTCCTCTCTCTACCAACCTGTTAACTTAACAGTTTGTACTTATGCTGTTATTCCCCTTTAAATGAGGACCAAAAACAACAGGTAATTATTGCACAGTTGACAAGTCATTATTTCTAGGCAGTGCCTACTCATTCAATTCAATACTTTAAAAGAGGAAGAGAAGAATCAGATTATGGCAAAAAAAAACAGGTGGAAGATTTTCTGACAAAAGAAATAATTTTCATTCCCAGCTGGAACTCAATGGCTTATGAAACTTGAAACTGGCCAGATTTCACCAAGATTCAGAGTTTTTCACTTCCAGCATCTTTTGGCAAAGACACTTCACTCGGCTCTTCAATTTTGTTTGATAATATAGTTTATTATAATCACATAACATGTTCAGTTTGTTTCTTACATCCTGTTGACTGTTTACCTTGGACAGCTTCTTGCCGCGCAGTCCGGCTTGTTGACAGACATTTTCAAGATCTTCGTGCCACTCCAGTCCAGCTCTTTGACAGTGTAGCAGCTAAAACAAAAACCAGAGAGGGAAGGGCAACTTAGCAAAATGACAAGAGGCGCACAGAGTCAAGTACAGCAAACAGACAGAGATAATCAAAGCACGAGGTCAAATGCCAGGACACACGTGTTGTACTAAATTTAGAATTTGTGTTAGTACAGTATTTGGCCGAAATATTTTATTTGCAAAATATGTGCATACATGTACAAGGTTAATGCACCAAGATGATGATATAGATTTAGTGGACTGTAATTCCTGAAATAGAATTCAGGCATCACATCATTCTATCCGCTTACCAAGCCTACAGGATTTTCTCCAAACAATACTACCAGTTTCACTGGGATAAATCTCAGTCTTATATATATGCTTACATGACTAAAAACAATTTATGAGAGTGGCTGATTAGAAATCATGCCTTACATGTAATTTTCACTAAAATGCTATACTTTTGGTATACCTTCTCATAAACACTGTCAGCATTCTGTATCATGTTCTTGCATTCATTGATAAGCTGCAGACAAAAGAGAAAATGTTCAGAATTAGGAATAACAGGTGACAAGAGTTGAGAATCTACATACAGTAACCACACATATTATTCTCTGAAACCTTCATCCACAAGTCCTGAAACAGTTTGACCCTTTATATTTTTTGAACATACTGCCTTCTGTTCACTTTCCTTCCATATTCAGACCAATAACAAACCCCAAAAACATGATAATCACCAGGTGCTCTCAATCTACAAGCAGTCTGAGAACAAGGTAGTCCATGTAATCTGCAGACACATGTCCTGGTAACTGGGGAGGGCACCTTAATGTAATTTTAATAGATTGGCAAACCATGCTTTCTAGGAATATGAACAGGGATGGACCAAACTGTAAGTTATGGTGTCACTTTGTGCAGCCAACAGCTACTATTTCACGACAGAACTACAATTTCATCCACTTGAATGCTTACATCTTCGAATGAGGACAGTGACTTCTTGAAAATCTCTGGTAAATTGCCATGTGCTTCAAGGTAAGGATACTGAGGATGAAAACAAAAACAAAACTTTTTACATGTCAAATTAAATAAAACAGTACACACTACATGCATGCAATTTGGTGTCCTCTCTGACCACATGAGTAGGGTCTGATCCCAGCTATACTTTTTCTTTTTCTTTTCCTTTATATCTTAGCATAACATTCTGTTAGCTTGACAATTTTTTTATTTTTTATCCATCTTGCCAAGATAACCAATCATACATGGATGAACAAAAACTTTTCAACTCATAACCATAACGGTTTAAATATGGGACACTAGAGTTGGGTGACATCAGGCAAATATCATTGATGTTGACATTCATATTTGTCGAAAAAAATTTTGATACATTGATCTTGCAAATGATCACAAGGGAGCTAATAAAACCAATGTATAATTTCTCAATAAGTACCAATAAATAAGCTTATTATCTTGTTATGGCATGTTATGGATAAAATATCGCTAGTTTGGTCAAAGCTTTATAAGATACTCACATCTCCCCTCATCGTGTAGGACAGTGATACCAACTCGCAGGAACTGGCTATTCGAGAGGACAGTAGTCGTATGCACTGTTTGAGATTCGCAATGGGTGCCAGGCAGCACGAGTCCTTGAAGGTCGCCAAGGCCAGGTGAACGTTGTCTCGCAAGTCAGTGCCATCACGTAAAGGTTGGATTGCCATCTGGGAAGAGGGAACAGTCGAGTTGTAGGAGTGACAGATTGGGTGGGTGAATGGATGGATGAAAATGAAGGGGAGTCACACACTAATAATGGATTGCAAAGATGAGATCTAGTGTTATGAGGAGTAAATATATTAGACTTTTATGAAATCATAAGCAACAGTGGCACATTGTATCTGTGCTCTTCAGCAGTTTGAGAATTTTATATTTAGCGGAGACAAGAAAGGCATGCCAGAACTAAGGTCAGATACATCAAGAGACAAACGGAAGAGCAGGTAAATATGAGTGATTACCTTGAATGTTTCGTCAATACTCTTGACCCCCACAGATTTCATACTGGTGTAATCTCTTGACCGCCTCGTCTTCTTCACAGACAGTCCTCGTTTGTTCACCTTCTAACGCACAGAATAAACATTATGATATAATAATACCTAACTAAAAAAATGCATCTTTATGGGATGTAAAACCCCCTGCCAACATGGTATGAGCTTAGGAGGAGTTCCACCTATACACATTAATTAGAACTATTAAAAGAAAGCAATACTCAGTAAGTATTCGTACAATATGTGCTAAATTACCAGTGCACATTAAAAAAAATGATTAGATTTTCTTTACAATCAATACAGAACATATTGGGATGTCAATAGCACATAATGAAAATAGTGGAAAATTGCCCAGATTAGGCGGGCACTAAGTCAGCTGTATGGAAGAAAACACGACCAATTCACTCCAATTACTAGTACTAACATAAATAAAACTACAAATGTCGAAGTCCCATGAACTAAAAAATAGTGGACGATATACATTTGTGAAATAATTCTACTGAAATCTGCATCAATGATATAACAGGTCAGATCATCCAATTAGAAGGCATTGGGCAGATATTAATATGATAGGCACAGACAGGAACTTGTCAAGAATATGGAAGAAGTTCAGATTAGAAGGAATGGTGATTATCCAGTGACTTTTAGATGGAAACATATCATGTTGTTGCGGGACATGTTGCATTTAAGTGAAGGTATTGATTATCCCCACTATGATTAAGTGTAGTGAACTGTTTCTGGACAAACACTACATAATGAACTCACCCCTCCTCCTCTCTTGTTTGTTATTGCTACATGAATGAACAGAGTGCAGTTTTCCAACCGGTTTCCAGTATTGGATAAGAGCTGTATGTGACGGTAGCCTGTGTGGAATAGAAACAACACCAATGGAATAGGTAATGATGGATGGAAGGCTGTCTAGAAGTAAAACACAAAACACCACAACAGTGTTCTAAGACATGGACATACCTATTGCTCATTCTTTAATTAATTCTTCTATAGGGTAGTTGGTGCTACTTTTGATGCCATACTCATACAGGACTCGACATTTCTTGGACACCTGCTAGTTTTCTGAATTCCTGTCTATGGTTTCGAATCACGTTGAAAGCAATGGATTTATAGTCGAGGGGAGGTAACCAGAAATTTACCAGCTATTCTGCTAAGAGTCTTAGGTAGCTTCCCTTCATTTAGCCTGTTCTCTACAATGTTTAGCATAATTATATATTTATTACATGCTGTGATATATCCGCATCAAGGGAACACTGTGCTGACAATGGACACTCTGGCATTCTGGTTTTAGTAATTAAAAGTGGATTGATGTCAGGTACTCTAGCATTCCAGCGACAGTGTTAACCCCTTCTCTTCCTCCAAAATTACAACTGAAAAAAACAACAAACCAACAACAATAACAAGAAATGAGAAACAAATGACAGAAATTTAAAGACAATAAACAACAATAGCACTACCTGTCTGCATGCATTCGAAAGGTATTGTGTACTGTCCAATGAACTCGTCCCCGATGTAATCGTCGTCCAGGATTGCAAACCTGACCAAGGCCAGCTCAGGCAAGTTGATCTGGAACTCAAAACTCTCATCGAATATCGGGTTGTAACCTGGAAAAGGGCAATGATCACAGACTCATCACATCTGACAAAGAATTCTCAGAAGTCCTTGGAATCTTTTATGCCATCACTTCTGGTACGCAATTCACAAGACTTAGGTTACTACAGTATTTTGTGTTACAAACTGACGTAAACCTCATCATAGACAATGTTCAACAGAGGTACACAATGACTTCAGATTACCCAGATTTCAATTTTCCAGATGAACATGTAACTTAATCTGACTGACTTTGGTCCTTCTGTCCATTTAGAATGAAATGGTGATAATGGGAAGGGACAGTGACATGGACTGCACAGTGCAATACAGCATTCATTCATGCAAAAGGTAAACACTTTTCCTTCATGTAGTTTCAGAGATCTATAAATCGGTAAACTCTTAACCTTGTGTCACAACCGCCTGCATAATTTAATAAAGTATAATACTACATACAGAAATACTATATTGCAATACAAAACATACCCGTGACACCTTGTACTACTGATCTATGCATTTATGGTAAATCATATGTTATGATCATCTAGTGTAGGTTGAAATCATCCAGTGACTTCAATAAGAATAACAGTTTCCTGAGAAAATGTTGCAACTAAGTGGAAGCTGAGATTTGGCTGAGTCAGTGTATTTTCTATTTAAAAATAAAACAACAAAAAAAACTCATGTGAGCTGGACACTCTACAACAAAGCGCTCACCATTATGCGGGACAGTTTTTGTTCTCTCCTCAGCACAGTCAGCCGGGATACCGAACACTTCAATAGTCACATAGGGGTCAGTCACATCACCTTTGGCCGCTGAACCCTTGGGCTTGGGGAAGTTCTGACCGCTGATGATCTGCATGTAGAACACAAAACGGCAATGTTAATACTGACTTACGGACAGACCAATGGAAAAAAAAACACCAGGAGACAGTAACAGAATTTGCTTGAAACATTCAAACTCAGAATGCACTAATGAGGAAGCCAATGAATTATGATGATGTGAAACACTGACTTTTATTGGCTAATGTAACAAGTCCCTTCGATCCACGGGTAGGTTATGAAATTGCACTTTTATGTTGTATCTACAGAACTCTTTGCATCTCATTCACATGAGTGTTTCTACATAGTTTTCAATGTACATAATAGTATCAAATCTGTTCTTGCTGGGTTCCCCATGCATACATTTCAGTCAGGGTAAGTGCATAATAATAATATGTATGGTATATATATAATGCATAACAATTCATTTTCCATGACTTTTCCAGGAGACTTCAGGAATTTCCAGGACTAAAGTGAAATAGCAAAATCTAGCAGTATATCTCATAAAACCAGATAAAACTCAAATGTTAACAGTGCATACAGTCAGTATAGTCTACATGCTTCATTTTGACAATAGCAGCTCTCCTTAGTTTAAGAATTTCACCATCTCTTGACATATTTTTCTCATGGAAAGATATCACTCTGTTTTCAAGGGATTTTATGGGGTTAAATTTCAATGAATTTTCTAGGAATCTTAAAAATTCAGGTGCGTATACAAATGCACCTGTTCTGTGATCTTTTATGATGCATGAGAGCATCCCAATTGTTTTGTTCATGTCATGTTCTGACTGTTCTCCTAAGCATCGATTGTTCTGCCGCCTTTGCCTTGCCTGATGCATTTCACTTATTCATTCATTCCCTTATAATCATGTTCCCTTAACTCAAAATATCATTAATCCCTGACAGTGTCTCACCTTGACGTGAAGAATCTGTGGGGACACACCAGGTATCACATCTCTTGTGTTGGCGCTGAAGTAGGCTATCTCCTCCCTCATAATTGCTGGTTTGAGAATGTAACCACAGCCGCCATTTTTCTGGAACCATCCATGGTAGAGATCCATCATCAGTCCAGCTGTCTGGAAGTTCAGAGCAACTGGAAGAAAAGAAATGGAATAAATCTGGGCACTGAGATACTATGGGCTTTCTGGAAATTGGAAGACTGCAAGACGGCGACAGAGCTGATAGCTCAGTAGAAAAAGAATTGAAAGGTGGAAGACAGAAAATTGAATAGATATGGGCACTGAGGACAATGAGAGTCACAGAAACTGGGAGACTGTAACACTGAGAGAGCCATCTTGAGCTCTTTTTGTGCCTTCAACAGGATACAAGTACAAGGAGTATAAAGTAGGAAGGTAACTGGAAATGGCAAACAAAAGAAAAATGCTAACTCTGCATTTTCATCGTAAAATAAGAGGTTAGCAATATGCTAAACATTGAGCTTTGACTGACAAAAGCCAAAGGACATAATCATGACAATAAATATAAACACAGGGCAACAAATTCATCTTAAAAAGACAGACAAACATGCAGACAGAAGACAGTAGCATGACTCACCCATATGGCACCCACAGTTCCAGAGGTCCTGAGGGTTATAGTTGCTCGAGTCCACCCTCATCCCATTGGGATAGATCCGGGAGAGAAATTTCTTGTTGTGATTGACAAACTCCTCCGGACACGACATGGCCAGTTTCAGGGCCTGAGATTCACTGAATGAGTTCATTTCCCAGTATTTCTCTGAAACAGACCACTCAAAGCACTGCGTGAAGTGAACAACTACTGTCAATACTATAATACTGACTGGACAAAGACTGCTATACTAAGTGACTCACTCACTGTGTGCCTACAGACATTTTACTAAAAATTACACACAATAGCAGCACTTCTGACTGCAGACTGTTGATGTTTGTTGACACAAAATTTGCTGGTCTCAATAAATGTGTATGTATAGATATATAGTCTCTATCTTTATACTGAATTGCTGTACTAGATCTAACTATACAGCCTACACAACTGTCATACCAACTGCACCGTGCATATATTTAGCTATATATTATATTAATTTAGTCCATATAGCACATACTATACTAACTGCAGAGTGCTGATACAGACAATGACTTACGATTCTGTTGAGATGCTTGGAAGTCCTCAAATCTCCGAGACACACAATAGGAGACAAGGTCAGATAACTCCTTGGCAAGCTTATGCTTCTTGATGGACCCCTCCTGCAGGAAGACAAAATATTTAGAAATTTCTTGTCATACTTACTGCACCTGCTTGTAGACTTAGTTCAAGTCAGAAATACATGCGATTCCGGGCTTGTTGGCTTCATGAGGAAGTAAATTCATATAGCTGGTCCTACATTCATATAGCTGGTCCTACTTGATCATACACTTAATTTCAATATTTGCATTAAAACAATGTCTTGTAAATATCAAAGTTGAAGACTTACAGAGATTTCCTTTGGTATCATCCTTCTCATGGGTGCAAGTTTTTTTCACTCCCTATTGTGATGTATGTGACCATAAAACAAGGGACATTACTCACTCTTTTACTGTTCTTCTTCTTCTCAGGTTCAGCCCCTTCATCCTCGTCTGTCACATAACCTTCTTGAGATTCAGAATTGAGTGGGAGTTTCTTCCCCTGCAAAGACAAGAATATCTAATGACATCTGTGAATATTCTCCTAGCTGCACATTTCTACTTCCACATCCAACAGCATGAGAAGGAACAACAGGGAAAAAAACCGGAAGTTATTTTGATGAATTCTCCAACTTTCTGTGATTCCCTCTTGGGTCAAGCAAGAGAAAACCAAGGGAGGACAGGAGAGGACAGCAAGAAACTCAGCTCTCTGAACTTATCTGGAAGCAAAGAGCCAGAGCAAATGTTTTGACATGTTTACCGTCTGTTGTTATGTCTGTATTATGTTGCAATCTTCCTATCTATAAGTGAGAAAAGCTTGGTGAGCAATGCAGGGGGGAGTAAGGAAGCCGGGAAGCTGGGCAAGTGCGTGGGATGAGTGAGTATAAATCTGGCATTGTGCTGTCAGCACTTGTTCATCAATGTTAATTCTATGATTATTATTATTGCTTCCCTCTTTGTGTACTGCATTTAAGTCAAATTTACAAACAGATACTGACCTATCAGCTTATCTTACATGACCATCATACTATTTATACATAACGCTGCCTTCAGGGAAATGGCAAGAAAGAACTTTTTTTTAGATGTTGTGGAGAATGAAACACCTCAATGAAAAAATAAGAGCATGAACATTTTTTCCCTCAACTCTTACGAATAGAGAAAAACGCTTACACCCACATAATGCTTACACCCACATTCTTAAGAAACAACATAAAGAATATCACTAGACTGCTAAGTGATGACATTGCTGATTGGCGATTTTGGAGGAAATGGATGATAAACTGTCAACACTGAGGCAGGTAAAGGAAAATGTTAAGAAGATGTAATATTATTCCTCAGAAAAAAGTAGTGTTAAGCTGAGCTTGATCTGATAGATGAGGGAACATGAAAGTGGGTGGTACCGTTCAGGATTCACGCAAAAGATATTAATGGCTCTGTGTTTTCTGAATAGGGTCAAAGTTTAGTGGTGACATAATCAGTTGTCCATAAGGCAGGGGTGGATGAAAAGTTTCAAACACAGATGCACACTGATTATGAAAGAAGAAGCTCAAGTGTGAGCAATGATCTGTGCCAGCTCAGTGTTAGTTCCAGAGATATAATGACATTAGTGCTGGAGCACAATGTGAGTCTCTGGCCAAGGCTCTTCATTCAATTAACATGTTTGATTCTGGATCACAACTGTCTTGTAGGTATCTTAGGTAAGCTTTCCAATTCATTTTCCTCACCCCACCAATCTATAAAATGGGTATTTGACTATAGGCAGTAGAAGTCACTTGAGTGGGTATTCACCTGGATTAGAGGTTTATAAACCACCATATCACAAGTATTTTAAATTACGTGCACCAAATGTTATGGTGTTGAGGGAGAACAAACAAACAAGAAGATCTAAACTGTCCTGGAATGACCACAATAATGAAATCTGGTTGGATGGGTGGTGTTTGTTGTAGCTAAGGATGATTGGATGGGTGGTGTTTGTTGTAGCTAAGGATGACTGGATGGGTGGTGTTTGTTGTAGCTAAGGATGATTGGATGGGTGGTGTTTGTTTGTAGCTAAGGATGGTTGGATGGGTGGTGTTTGTTGTAGCTAAGGATAATTGGATGGGTGGTGTTTGTTGTAGCTAAGGAGTGAAAAGGAAGGAGGAATGTTTTGAAAAGAGTTCATGTATATGGTGGACATCAGTTCCAGGTACACAAATATCTTCATGTGTCTCCAATCTGTTGCTGAGCTCTTATTTAGAATGGAAGTCATGTGACCACTGTCAAGGCCAAGGTGAGGAAAATTAAAACATTTTTGAGATATGTTGCATTTGATATAATATTTTGTTAGATATATCCCACAGAAACCTCATCTCTCTGGGAAGAAATGGAGATATGTCAAATATTTAATTATTCAAGATGGTCATGAGAAGACTGCACAATATGTTAGTTAATGTATTACCACTAGATCTTCATTGCCCTGAGGAATATGGGGAAATCTGACTGAGCATAGATGCAATACAATATGTTACCCTTATAAAAAACAAATAATTTATATTCCTTTTTGAAATTGCTTGAAAGCAACAATGGGCCAGACTGTGAAACAGTGACATTGCTCAAAATCAGAGGGTTAGCCAAACTACTGTGTCCAAGCAACAGATGAAAAAAATACTAAGAAATAAAATTAATCAGATGTATTTCAACTACACAAAGCAATTTTTCATACAACAACACTGGAACAATAAGATGAAAAAGAACAAAAGGCATTTGGATTCATAATATAACTTGACTTGTGTAAAATCTTCACATTTCACACTTGTTGTTCAAACACCTTTCCTTATCATTGTGAGAAACTGACAGAATAAATGTGTGACAATAAAAATAGCTATTCCTGATCTTCTTCCTCCACAGAAAATATTTCTGGGTTGTTTGTGTGTCTCTGAGAGCAACTTCTCTTAAGATCAAACAACCAGCCAAACAATCGCAAAGAATTGCTAAACTATGTTCCAGATAAAAAACATGCACTTTCAACAATCAAATAAAATGAGTTGGCATTTTCAGGGGCATAAAATGGGAAGCCCCGGGGTGAATTCTTTCACTTTGTATTTTGGAGCCAATATTGATGTGTAAAAGGGACATACTGTGGCTGTCAAAACATGTACATGGTGAGTTAATGTTCTAATTTACTCAATGTTGTACTACTACTACTACTCTTCCAGCCGAATTTGCAGGGACAGGTAGACGGAACATGCAGTGGCCAGTCATAAAGTCAAAGGCAACACATTCCATGGAATGACTTACCTTGATCAGTATTTTCCTCTTGAAGAACTCAGGTGAGGGCAGTTGGGTTCGGCTCAGGTCCACGTTGTCGGTGAAGAGTTTGTCCCCGAAGACTGTCTTCATGAAGTGAGCCATGGCTTGCTGTTGTTTTACATTACAGTGATTTTCTATGGACAATATCACAGGGTATCTGAAATAAACAATCAAACTCTGACTGTTACTGACTGGATATGGTGATCAACAGTCTCTGGCTTGAAAATATGGTTGACTCTGACAGATCAAAAGTGCACGCTGCATGCGCTGAAAGTCTCCTGACAGCTTTAAAATAATTAAAAAGTAGGTTTCTCACCTGCAGTTCAGGAAAAATTTACAAGGAAATTCAAGCCAGTAATTCAGTCTTTCAATCAATAACACTAATAATAACCATAATCATAAAACCCTTCCTTAAACAAACAGACTGGCAGCATGGACAAAACTGTGATTATATAAAACTCTGCAATTAAATGCAGTTGGACTGAGTGAAGGAAGAGAGAATCTGAACAACATCCACCCACAGCCAGACACTTTCATGGGAATAATGAAGAAAACAGAACATCATGATCAAATTGTTACTTTAAACCTTAAAACAACTGCTGCAAAACAAGTTAATATAGGTACAGTAATTGCAATATCCTCTGATAGTCTCTTTGTTTAAAACAAATATGCTACATAAAAACCGCGTCAATAATCCACTGTAAAAGGTTCTTTGCAGAAAATAAAACATATTAATATAAAAACAGTGTTGGTAATAAACTGTTAAAGGTTCTTTACAAAAAAAAATATATTAATACAAAAACAGGGTTGGTAATTTCTCAATGAAAGGTTATGTATGCAAAAAAACAACAACAAGATTTAATATAAAAACAGTGTTGATAATATCTCTCTGAACGGTTCATTGCAACAATGAAAGATTCTTTGCAACAATGAAAAATTCAGTGCAACAATGAAAGATTCTTTGCAACAATGAAAGGTTCATTGCAACAAAAGAAAGTGTTAATATTAAAATAGTGTTGATAATAATCTTTGACAGGATGTCTGTTACCAAAGGTATTATTACAAAAAACAGCAATGACACCACAGTGCCAATGCAATATTTCACCACAAATATCTAGATTAGTTCCTATGATTTCCTTTCTAAAGTCCTTCATTAAAGCCACTGAAAATGATCCCATCCTGGACAAAACAAAAACCCATCTAAAGTGTGAGTTATTTCAGATGTAGACAGTCTGCCAAAGTGGAATTATTGGCTTGTTCAAAATGTATTTCTCCTAGATTCATTGTGATAACAAAAAGCCCTTGAACTTTCATTCCACAAGGCGAGGTGTCTCAAGAGCTTTAAAGGAGTTTGTGCTGAGCAACCCAATTTTTTTCACTGTCTCCAATTGCCTCACATCCCTGGGGCTGGCGAGAAAATACCACAAGAGCTTCTTTCAAACACATCCTGTGCAGACGATTGGATTGGGTGGGTGTTGAGGAAGGGTGAGGGGTGAGGGGGCTTACTATATGAAATAAACACAACAGAGTGTAAAAGTGATAGGAGAAAAGTGACGAACAAGAGACAGTGGGAATGAAAGAGTGGAAAAAAGAAAGAAATAATCAACAAAAGCTTGGACCAATTTCTTGCTACAAACTGTTCTCATTTCTGAAGTTCTCAAGAGCAATTCTGAAATGTTTTAAGCTCAGTCTACCCACCCAAGCCCCCCTATGTTCCTCTCTCCACTCTCCAACCCAGAAAGACAGGCTATGTGCAGATGACAACTTCCTGTTTGCATTTAGCTTGGAGAGTTTCTCCAACACATCAACAAGCATTCACTTCCTGTCAATTTCAAATCTGGCAAGCAGCATTACTTTATGTGACTCAATCTGCAGCAACAAGAGTGGAATCGTACATAATGCAAATGAACTTTCTTCCATCTTGTCCTTAATAGGAAACTAGCAGCATTTGGAGAGGAAATTCCATTAATTAGGAGTCTGCTTTCTCAGTAAATTTTTCTGCCTGTGATTGTCTTAATAAAGTCATTACAAACTGGGATGAAGGGAAACGACATCTTGCTTAAATAAACCGATGCAAACTGCAAGATATGAAATCCCTCTTGTAGAGACCTTGTCAATGTGATCAAAAATGCTTTTAGTTCCACACAAGTTTTTTGGTTTTTTTTGGTCAGAAATTCTAATCAACCCAGCAAGTTTGAAACCGAGAAAAGCGCATGAGAGATCTTCTGGCAGATAGATGCTAACTCAAGGGACACAATCTATGGTTGACTTCAAACCTACAAAATTCAAGCAGGTCTCAAATTATAGTATCTTCAGACCAAGTCGCACATATGCTGTAGTGCTGGTTGAAATCTCTGCTATTGTAAATTTAGTATTGTAGATGCTATGTTTTCTACTTTGATCAGGTAAAAGCAAATAATTATGTATCTACTGATTCTGAATAGGTAAAGGTGAATATTTATCTACTTTCAACAGGTGAAGGTAAATATGTATTTACTTATTCTGAGCAGGTAAAAGTGGATATGTGTCTGCTCACACTGAAAGGTGTAAGTATATCTGGATCTACTAACTCTGAATAACTGGAGGCATATATTTATCTACAAGTATTAAATTTGGAGGTAAAGGATGATGACTCTGCTTATCTAGGTAAAGGTGCATATGTATTATAGGTAATGCAAACATGTAGCTACTCACTCCGAATAGGTGAAGGCAAGTATCTATCTATGTACTTATTTACTCTGGATTTGTGAAGGCAAATATTTATTACTTTCTTGAGTAGGTGAATAGAATTTTATCATTTATTTACTTACTCTGAATAGGTGAAGGCAAATATCTATCTATTTATTTATTTACTCTGAATTTTGTGAAGAGAAATATTTATTACTTTCTTGAGTAGGTGAATAGAATTTTATTATTTATTTACTTACTCTGAATAGGTGAAGGCGTGCTCGTTGATGGCTTCCACAACTGACTTGAAAGAAATCTTGGAGGTGAGGGTGTGGCCGTGGTATATGATTGGCTCGTCATTGGGGCCATCCCAGCAGTCCACTGGTAGGAAGACGGAAGTGTAATCAATAATGACATCCGAATCATGATGAACGACAATAAAAGTTACAAAACCAAGAGAAGCAAAATCTGTGAGGTTACACCAGCAGTGACCTGTGTGAGGTCACACCAGCAGTGACCTGTGTGAGGTCACACCAGCAGTGACCTGGAAAGGAAATTATCTCTGGCATCATCACCGCTATTACCAGCATACTCATCACCACCACCACCACAGGGTGCAAAGCCAGGCAGTGACAGCAGCAGGTACAACAACAAGGATATAGACCCCAGTACAAACCAAGATACTGATGGTACATACACAGTACTTACATTCTAAACAGCGGCAGCCTCGTTTTAAAGCCCGAATGTAACCTTCCACACTAGAAGGGCCTTTAAGTTGATCTTCCAACAAATACCTGAAACACAACACCAATCATGTGTCAGCAGAGCTCATTGATTCTTGCAGTCATTGTTTCACTTACACCATACAATTGCTGGCCAACTGACATATTCTATTCCATAACACACCACTGACTAAGAGGTGCACTTCCACTGATCAGGCTGAACCTCTCAGTATGTCTTACAGAAGTTAAGCCCCTGTCTTAATTAGCCTTTATCTTGCATTTTTGCATTTGAATAGACAATTCCTCATACAGCACTTTCCAATTAAGATTCCACTGCTTAATATCACATTTGAGTTAAAATCCTCTCTCTATTCATCAAACCAAATCTTTCTCTCTAAAGAATAACCTTATTATCATTCCAGCTGCAGCAAGTTTGTTTTCATCAGAGATCACAATCTCCCTCACCCAGGTGAATTTTCTTCTGTTCTTCTCCAACAGGACTGCTCTTGTCTTCGACAGACTAGGATCTGATTGCAATTATTCCTGTTACATGAATGTGCTAGATAAGGTACAGTAAGTCATCCACACTGACAACACCATATCCTTCTCACCATCAACGTGCTCTTTAATCAACAACAGCATAATTACAATGCATGTTTCATTTCTATACTAATATCTTCTCTCCACCCTGGATTGTTGGCTGAGATCCAGCTCTGGATAAGATTCCACTATCTTCATCTTTCAAGCATGGAGATGTTAGCCAAGTTAAAAATGGTCTATGCTACTCTCAGTTCACCAAGCCATGATTATAACCTCTCACTCCTAGGGCAAAATTTCACAACAGATCATCATCTCAGAATATCATGAAACACTTGGGAGAATCAGTCCAAGTGGATGAATATAATGATGCGCAATAAGAACATGGAAACATCAAAAATCTTAGCCAACTTACTGCCAGTGCTTTGAAATAGCTCAAACTACACCTAAAGACAAGTATCACTGATTGGGAGACATGAACGGTACAATGTTTTTTTCATGATTCTCACACTTTCCTGACTACAAAAATCAGCCACGGTTTCACTTAATATTGATAAGCAAATAACTGCCTTGTTTTTCCACTGACAATGTTATCAACAGCTGTAGTCTTCTATGATACTGTTGAGACTTGAAAATCAAGTCTGTTATTCACATCCTATCCCCCTTTTTTTTTTTGCACAAATAATACCCTGTAAGACTGGACTATACTTCATGATAATGTGTAGTAAGGGAGACTACTTACATATTTTCAAGAATTGCAGTGCAAAGCATGTGCAATAGAACCTTGGTAAGCAGTGATCTCTTGGTGCATGACAATAAAAAATGTTACTGAGGAATACTTAATATCCAGGTCTACTTGAAAGAATAATGTTGGATCCATTCATGTGAAAATCATATAACAACAAGATATACTTATAAAATGAGTACTGTACTTAATAACGAGGTTCCACTGTATTCACCTGCCTCAGTGTGTCTCATACTGTGCATGTCATATTCTTTATAGTATGGCTTTTGACGCATGGAAATATGCTTAAAATAGAATCAACTTCACTGGACGTTTGAGTTGCGTTTCATATCATCGATCTTCCCACAGGACAGGCCAGGCTGACTATAATATGTCATACACAAACATATGTTCATATGCCTATGGGGTGTACTTACGTATTGTGTGAGCTTGCAATGAAGTAGTGACTGAGGGGATGTGTCATGTCCTGACACACGGTGAGATGTTCTGGGTCAAAGAGATCACACTCCTCTGATAAGAGGTAGGCTGTGAAACCTGGGAACACAAACACAAACAACGATTCCACTCAGGATCACAGTCAAAAGTGCCAGAAGGACAGGCAAAAAGAGACGAAAGCACAGAAGAAGGAGAGATAAAAAAGGACATAAGGTTTGGAAAAGAAAACTTCAAGATGTAAACACTTGATTCAAAACAAGAACAGCTTGGAGTGGGCTGTGGGAAAAGCAGCTGAGTGTCACACCACAGATTTGCTCAGTCTGATATTACCAGCGTGGCGTCCATTGGCTAAATTACATCTGAGCCAAGGCTATGGAGCACAGAAAGTTACGTTCTCCAATTCCTCCCCCGAGAAAAGCCAAAAATCTAAGTGTGCATCAGCCGCTCTGAACTGCCAGCAAATAAGGGATCCAAATGCTGTTCTGTACAAGTATCGTCTCTGAACATCCATTGATAGAGCTCTCTTTTTCTGTGTCCACACCATTACACTACGCCTTTAACCTGGAGACAACCAAGCCATCTCCCAGTGTCACGGACATTACTGGCCTCAGCACCACTTAACATAAGCAGTTCATTAGAAAGAACGAAGGAGAATGCCAGCAAAACAATTTCGAAGAGCAAAAATGCATTTGTTACTATGAAAACAAAAAACCCTCTATAGCAGGCTACAAGAACTCGCGTGGGAACAACCAAAAGTGGCCTGCTGGAGAGCCCAGGGATATATTGGTGAAAAGGGGGNAGGGAGAGCGGGAAGGGGGAGGGAGGAGGAGTGCGGAAGAGGGATGGGGGTGATGGGTTCTATCACCAAATGAGCGTCATGGCACTAGAACTGGCTTCAGCGGATTGATCACCGTTCCCAAACGACAGTCATTAGAAAACAACAGACATGGTTTTAGCATTTTAACCTCTTGATACATATGACGCACATATTCGTCCTTACTCTTATTAGCAAATACCCTCAAACTCTCCCATCCAATCGCAGATTGTTGTAAAATGACGGTCAAAGAGATCATTGGCATGGCCAGTTCAAACTTGTGCTGGTTTAGGGTTAAGGACAACACTACCAGGAAGAGTTCGCGAATATTGTCCAGTCATCAGAGCTTTTAAAAAACATGACGCAACGAAAGGGATAAAGAAAACAATGACAGAGGCATCTTCGAACAGAACCTAACGCGGCCTTGACAATTTATTTAATAAACTTCTAAGGCCGGAGGCAGCCAACATACAATAGACATTTTCCGAATGGTTGACTGGAACAATGAATATGTCAGGGGCTTTCAGAAAAAAGTTAATTATTGGATCAGTTGGGAAAGAGGCTCACTCGACTAGACTCGACTCCCTCCTTATAGTGATCAGTTTTCACTGAGTGAGGGTCAGCGAGGAAACGGTATTCTATTTCTTCAGGAACGTTGGGTTAGACAGCTGGCATTTCTTTCATTATCTCGTCATACCCGCCTGGGCAAATCGCTATTTTCTCTATTATCGGTTCCAAACCTGGCACTGCCTGGCAGTGACGGAACAGTCGTATATACAACAATGAGCTATTCAACACTTAGGACGTTATTTCAGTTTGGAAAGATATAATATGTACCTGCCCCGTGTCACTGGCCTCTCTCCTTTTAGTTTCCATCCAGGTCAACAAACACTCCACTCCGTTTAATCACAACCCGCTTACGAACATCTTCCATTTCTGAGTTTTTAGAGGATAGAATGTCCTAATTTTTTTTTTTCAAAACTGTCAGCGGATAAATGCAACTCCTCTTTATCGCAATTTTCCCATGTTCCCGAAGAATTGGAATTAATAAGAGTCGATTGAATTTCTTTCTTTCCTTCCTTCCTTCCTTCTTCCATCCATCTACACTTTCTATTTTGCCTTCATTCGCCAACTCCCCCCNCCCCCCAAAAAAAAAATCGTCTTTTCTTCATCTCTTCATGTCTTTCCTTCCTTCCAAATCTAATTCTCGTTTCCATTCTTTTTCTTTTTTGTTTCTTTCGTCTTTCTTTTTTGTTTCTTTCGTCTTTCTTTCTGTCTCTCCTGTCCTCTCAGATCAGCACAAGGCCATAATGCAAGTAGCCGAGAGCGCCTGACGCCTCGTCCCTAACTAGTGCTTTTACTGCGGCAAACCTCGTTAGCCAGAGAGCGTAATATTGCCAGGAGGGATTTTGCAAGCCAAAGCACAAGCCCATAGTGTAACGCCGGGGCCTATTGTAGTCTAAAAACCATGCTTGTTTGGCCTTCACAGGCCCGTGCATAATTTCTGGTGGTCAATAAAAGGAGAAGAAGAAAGTCCGCCAAATACGGCAAACAAAATTACAGACGCGCTTTCTTCCACTTTCATCAGACTGCATAAAAATATGACAGGACTGGAAAGTTTGAAAATAATGGTAAAATTCTGCTTTCAGTTCTGACCTCCTCTCCCCTNTCCCACCCCCACCCCACCCCCCAAACTCTTTTTCCTGCTACGCCCTTTCCGTTTTCTCATCTCCTAGATGAGGTTGCCAGATTTTGTGCATTCAAAGCGTGCTGCGGAGGGGGGCAAGTCAGCATTTCGGCAGGGAAACTTGCAAGTTGCTCTTGGCCAAAAATTTCATTAGATCTTATTTGGCCACCTGATTATGAGGGCAGACAGGTCGGAATTGGCAGAGAGTAACACATCATTTTATCCTCTCTGTTCTCTGACGACAGCAGCATTCATTATGTGCATCTGGCATAGACAGGGTTCACACAATCTTCAACTTGCCAGAGAGAGACAGAGAGAAAAGGAGAGAGTGAGAGAGAAGGAGAGAGAGGAGAGAGAGAGAAGGAGAGAGAGGAGAAGGGGAGAGAAGGAGAGAGAGAGAAGGAGAGAGGATAGAGAGAGGAGAGAGAGGAGGGAGAGAGAGAGAGAGAAGGAGAGAGAGAGGGAGCACACTTTGTGCGTCAGGCACGGGCAGGGTCATAGAATTTTCAACTTGGCAGAGAGAAAGAAAGAGAGAGAGAGACACACACACAAGGAGAGAGAGAGAGAGAAGGGGAGAGAGCAATTTGTGCGTCAGGCGCGGGCAGGGTCATAGAATCCCACGCCGCCACAGAGAGGAAGGAGAGAGAGAGAGAGAGAAGGAGAGAGAGAAGGAGAGAGAGAGAGAAGGAGAAAGTACCCGGTAAGAAAGTGAGAAGAAAAAAAGCTAAAAGACAAGAGAAGAAAAGAGAAAGACAGAGAGAAATCGCTGACCTCTCACAAACTGGCACAGGGAGAGGACAAAAGGCGATCCCATAATAATAAAACAACCACCATTACCAAAAGCCACCTCAAAATGACACGGCAACCCTTGGGATGTTACATTAAGTCACGTGCACACCTCACCTGAAAAGGGGAATTTAACGAGAAATGCGAATTCCCCATTGTCATCAGTGCATTCATAGGCGGAGCACTACTTCGTACAACTGGAGGGCTTCACTCTGAGTAATCGCTACAACCAACACGTTATTTCTCATCCCAACAGACTGGTCTACCTCCCACTTCTCACACTCTACTGGATTAACACTCCTATCTGATCGCGCTCCTACTAGGTTCCTTCTAGTCCCAGCCCACAATGTTCACGGATGCACCAACCTGGTGCCTTCTCGTTCAGGGTTAGGGACAGGATGAAGAGACACGAAACACACATGCGAGAGTTCTTTGACAATGATAATATCTAGGACCTGACTCAAGTTTGCTTTACCATCCTTAACCCTATCCCTAACCCTGTCCTTAACCCAAAACCATGTAGCAATAGGAAAAGTCCCGGGATACCGCTGGTCAACCTATGCTAGGTGAAGTCTCCACTCATCCTATATTTCCTCCTGCCTTTACTTATCCCCCCAGGGCGGACACCTTCACGTCCTGTTCATATTGCACTAACTCCCCCCAACCAACTACCACTTATCCAACGCTCAAAAAACCTGTCAGAAATGCCATCGATTTTCCCCTCACCCCTCATCAAGCTGTCATCAGCCAGACCAGCGGTTGGGGTGGACACTTAAATTTGCATCTTTTCTCATCGACGAATTTCAAATGACATACAAAATAAAGTCCGTCCTTTGCTAGTTTCTTTCCGAAAACCTCCACACTCCACCCTCCCCGCCTCTCAGTTTGATTGACGCTGGGGAAAAGGACCTGCCCAAAAAACACCTCGCGAGATTGCACTGAATAATAATCAGACGTGTGTTAACAGGGGGGAGGGG
>JAWQUT010000066.1:1771790-1789571 GCA_033807755.1 Ellobium chinense | reverse complement strand
GGGTGGAGAGACCGTAGATATAGCTTGAATACCGAGTGAGTGAGATGATGACGTTGTCTTATAAGAAGTACAGTACAATGTAATTGACTGTCAGCGGCCTGGCACTGCACGATCGGAATTAGAAAAGCCAAGAAGAGAATTTGAACTTGGACAGACAGACAGACAGACAGACAGACAGAGACAGACAGACAGACAGACAGACAGACAGAAACAGTAGGTGGCTTTGCACAAACACCAACATGTCCTACCTTGAGCTTTTGGCAGATAACGGACGTGGTGATGGTGGTGTTGATTCTCTTCATCAGACTCACCACCCTGGTCTCCTCCAATGTCCCCTCGTCCGGCGACGCCGACTGGAACAGCTCCAACAACCAGGTGGACCACAGTCAAGGATAAACGCCAAAACTTAAGCCAATCGATCTTAGCCAAAGAGAAATCAATCCCCTTTTCCACCCCATACACCTCTCTACCTTTGGGCCTGGGAAAGGAAGCAGCAAAGGTATAGGAGAAAGAAGAAGAAGGGTTGTTGATTTGCTTGAGATAGAGGTTTAGGATCCGTCAGCACAATTATCATATAATAATGGAGCTTGGGCCCAACGTTGTTCCCGCAAAGGCTTTTTTAATACGCAACATAGAGGAATGATACCTGGCACACGTATGTAAAATCTACCAAACCTGTACGTGGTCTAAATATTTTTTTCCGAAAACGTATATATTTTTCAGAAATTGAGTCATAATTATCATCAATCAATCAATGGTTGCGAATACGACGTGATAATGTACTTCCGTCAAGTCCGTCATTTCCGTCTCAGACCGGAACTTCCATTCTCAGATCGCACGACGTTTGGTGATCGTGACTTTCATTCTCAGATCGCGCGTCACGCGGTGTGGTGAAGCTTCGTTCATTTGTGCGGACAAATGTCAATATATATTATGTTCTCTTATCATCTGTACTTTGTGTTCCTCATAAATCTATCTCAAATACTCTCATTTTTAGTCTGGCCTCCTTTCCTTTCCGTTCGTAGAACGGGGAACCTGCTAGTTGTAAGACTCTTACTGGCTTATTTTCCTACCAAGTTTCTCTGGACAGCCGCTAGGTAAACTCTTCTACGGCTTAAAAACAGCCACGGGATTTTTACCGTGCGTAACGTGCACACGAGACCTTCTAGTTTTTTTCCTCCTCATCAGAAAAGACTCGACGCTGGCCTTGCTAGGAGGAGGAAAGGAAGCCATAGCATTCGGCTATATGCTGCGGTGAAATCATTCATTTGTGTCAGACTTTAAAAGACCTCGGTCGATCCTTTCGGTCACTGCATGGATGGTTTAGCTGAGGAGTTTAGGACAGTCTAGACTTAGGATTCATCCTAAGCCGCCGGTTTCTCTTCAAAGTTATTCGGTACTTAGGGAACGGAGAATCTGTCATCACACTGGTGAGAAAATGATGGAGACCACGAACATCAATATGCGGACTGTATTCGATTCCCTCCGGCGACAGATCTCGTCCTATCTCACCAGATGTTCATTTTCTCGAGCTAGTATCTTCATTTCCTTCACTTTGGGTAAACGTGAGTTCATGTCACGTTGGCTTTGGGTCCTGGAGTGGATTCTGTGCTCCCGACAGACAACGAGTGGGCAACATCTTAAATTCACAGCAAGGACACCTTCATAATAGGTTATTTGTAGGCCTGAGGTATCTTTTACAGCTCGAGTCATTAACAAAAATAAATTCGACTACTTTAATGCCAGACGCGCTTCCGGCATCGAATTGGTCTGCTGCCCCAACACTTATTCCTGAGCACAGTGAGCCCTTTCAAAGAAGTCTTGGGTAATTCATTTTTACACTCGATTATAGCCGTCCATACGTGGTACTAATGCTATCAATACTTCTGGCTGGCTGGCTGGTTGGTTAGTCAATATAGACAAGAACCACACGGTGAGGTCCCGCATACTGTTCATCTCATCTACTAGTGCTAAGAGCTTGGNGGGGGGGGGGGGGGGGAAAGGGGGTGTAGTGGTATGCAGATGCTAGGATGCTAGAAACAAAACTTTTCCCAGATGAAACGTAAGTCTTTTCAAGTAGGTTCTTGCGCAGCCTAATGCTACCACCCCGCATCCAGTGTCAATTTTGAAATAGTACCACCACAACACAAGGAGTTCAAATGCTACCATTATGGCATGGGTGGGGTAATCAATTTTCTTAACGTCCTAACCGTGATCCAGATAGTCAAGCATCTAAAACACAGGACTTCAAACAAAAAAAAAGGAGGGCTGGTGAGGTTGGGGAGGGGGGGGGGGGGGGGGGGNGGGGGGGGGGGGGGGGGGGGGTGTGAATTTTTCACTTGCCTGCATTCTGAGGCTTCTTCGCAGCGCTCTAGTTGTCAAAATTTTGAGTTTTCAACTTTTTTTTTTTTACTGCATACAGATCTAGATGAGCATGGAGTGGTGGGGAAAACTGATAAGACATCTATGACGAAACGCCAAAACTAAGCAGAGAAATCTGTTAACAGCAAGGCTAGTGTCGCTGCCGACCCGAGGCTCCCACCAAAATTGACCTCCCAATGAAATTTAGGCTGACCAGAACTTTGCAGGAAAGAGAAAACATAACGGAATGCGAGGATTGGGAAAATACAAAATAAAGAACAAAGAGAAGAGTGACATTATACAGGAACTTTGGTTGTCATTGGGTCTAGCGGGTCCAGGAACTTTGGTCATCTTCGGGTCTAACGGGTCCAGGAACATAGAGGTACAGGGAGTAAATTGAAAGTGAGCCTAGATATCTTATTATGCTTCTACCTCGAAGAAGAGAGAAGGGGAGAGGAGAGAGAGAGAGAGAGAGAGAGAGAGAGAGAGAGAAAGGAGGCAAAGTACCAATCATAATGAAATAGTAAAGCGAGGATACAAGAGACGGAGAGACGAGGGGATGAACAGAAGTGTCTGGCGAATCCCTAGTACACTTAGACAATGTGTTGGACAGACAGACAGACAGACAGACAGAGACAGACAGACAGACAGACAGAGACAGACAGACAGACAGAGACAGACAGACAGAGAGACAGACAGACAGAGACAGACAGACAGACAGACAGACAACGTGGAAGGTTATGACGACCCCCTGTGCCAGCCAGTTCCCAGCACTTTGAGACAAGGATATGCATCTCTCATCCGCTGCATGTCCCCGATTGCACTGGTGGCTGAAATGATAAAAAAGAAACAAAAAGCTTTTAGACTGGCAATCAATATAACTTCAAACAGCTGTGGACACATAATGACATCTTGTCACACAATAGAAGGAGTGGATGAGGAGGGAGAAGGGAAGAGGAAGAGAACGAGAGAAGGAAGAGAAGAGAAGGAGAAGGCAAAAGGGGTTTACAAAGGACAGAGCGTAGAAAAGGATGAGTGAAGACATTGGGGTGGAAGAAGAGATTACAGAAAATGTATGTGGTGTAAAGGATAGAACTAGACTGTATTCGTCCTTGCTCACAAATAGTCCAACATCGAACCTCTCAGAAACAAAACAAAAAAATCAAGATTACATCAAAAATGCCACCACCTACAACCATTTTGCCAGCATGAAGCGAGCAAAGCTCTCAAACTGTTGTTGGGTGATCCAGTGTAATAAGTTTTTTGGAGTTCCTACACGATGAACCCCGATAATATAATCAGAAACGACTTCATTAAAATTCTATACAAGATGAAACGACTGTCTGCATTTGATTGAATTTGTGTAGTACGACCTTTTCCTTGAGCACAGACTATTACTATTCTGTGGCCTGTGAGTCCTGGTGCTGTACCAGCTGACATCAGGAAATCTACATGTCATCAGAGAATGCAAGTAAAGTACTGCATGGTGACAAGATACTGAATTCATGCAGTGTTATGTGGCAGGTGTACATTGGAATCTCGACAATACTCTTTTATTATCTCGTTGGCTTCACGTTCACGAATTCATTAATTTCGTCATGATTTGGACCTTCATATAAAGTATACCTCAATATGCCGTGGAAGTCACAATGAAAGTTTGATTGTACCTCATTCAACTAATCAGAATACATCCGAGCTAAATATGAATGATATCACTCGCTATCCTAACACATCCAGGTCCACTGCTAGAGTAACTGTTGGCCAGCGACATCATGGTTTCCCTTTGTGCTCAGTGTTTTCACAAGATTGATGAGCGGTGATTTAACGTAGAGATTAATGAAAGGGCTACATGAACTGTATTGTACAAATCGTGTGAGTGATCCGTCCTGACTTTAGGCGGCTGGATGATTTATTTTTTTTTTTATTTTGGGGGGAAAAGGAGGAGGACGAGGGAGGGCATGTGACATTTTTGTACCCAAGTGACATGGATGGCCCAGCAAAATACAAAATCTTATCACAGGTTTTAGGTGGATTCCAGCGCTACAGTTTGAGAATGGTGATGATGATGGTAATTTGTGGTGTGATGATGGTGGTGATGATGGGAGGATGATGGTGGCAGTGGTGTGGAGATGATGATGATGGTAATAACTGTGTGATGACGGTGGTGGTGGGAGGGTGATGGTGGTGTTGGTGGTGTGTGGATGATGCTGGTGATAGTGGTGTGATGATAATGATGATGATGATGATGATGATGATGGCGGTGGGGGTCATGACGATGGTGGTGGTTGTGGGGATGATGATGGTGATAGTGTGATGATGATGATGGCGGTGAGGGTCATGATGACGGTGGTGGCGATGGTGGTGTGGTGGTAATGGTTGGAGTAGTGTTAGTAGTGAGGTTTCCTCTCTGTAGCTATTCATCCTGCTTTCCGCACAGTAAAAGACAAGGCAGTGTCATCTTTGAGCACTAGGAACGCGGTGTCGTGTTTAGAACGAATGGGAAAGGATAAGAGTCTCAAGAAAGACATAAAAAAATAAACAAAGTGGGAAAAAGACGATGAAAATGGATGGATGGCTGTTTAGAGGCGGGGACGGGGTGAAACGTATAGGAGGAGACAGCTCGTTAAGGATCGACATTAGAGGAGGAGAAATGCATTTTCCTGTTTCTACGCCAACACTTCAGAGAGTGAGAGAAAATGAAACAAACAGAGAGAAAATGGAAGAGTATGGGAGGGGAGACCTCTGAAAGAAATGCATGAAAAGAAAGAATACATAGGAGAGACATGGAATATGGGGTGGGAAGAGAAAGACGGAGAAAAGAAGCGAGAGAGAGAGAGAGAGAGAGAGAGAGAGAGAGAGAGAGAGAGAGAGAGAGAGAGAGAGAGAGAGAGAGAGAGAGAGAGAGAGAGTAAAGAAAGCAGGAGACACTTAAGTGTTTCCCAAATCCCCAACCTCAAAAAATGCGTAAAAAGCCTTACCAAAAATAGGGTTGCCACTAATTCAATCGTCTCCCATCTTCTCTAAAAAGGGGGGATAAACCAACTTAAGTCGTATCAAGGTGACGGATGGCATAGAAATAGCAAAAGACTTCCGGTAGCCGCGGGAACCGAAAGTGCCCAAAACAAAACAAACAGCAGAAGACGAAAACCAAAACTTGCCAAATGAGGACGAAGACAGAAGAAAAGTGGAGGGTGTGAAAATTCAACAGAATGACAGTAGTTTATGAATAAGATGAAAACGTATACATGGCTGAAGATGAAGATGGTGTCGATTCTTGCCGAGTCAGCTTTGAACATAGTGCTGCTACGGAAGGGACACAGCTGCCAGTCAAGAACTTCAGTTCATTAACTAAATGAACTAATTCAACCAAAGACTGAATATATATTACATCATCGTCTTTTTCTTTTGCGTGTCTGTCATGTCTTCAAGTTTATAATGACTGTGAACCTGACGATCCCCTGCAGGTCCAAGATGGTCTCCCTGCAGGTCCAAGATGGTCCCCCTGCAGGTCCAAGATGGTCCCCCTGCAGGTCCAAGATGGTCCCCGGCAAATTACTAGTGACTTCAGGTGCCTCTGATCAAATCTCCTCTCGAAGAGTCTGGTGCTCCGGACAGGTCTGCAAAACACCCAGTGGTGTCTGGTTTTCTCTAACGACAGCACCGCTTCCATGACTTGTCTACGACTAAATGAAATGTATCATCGGTGCCGTCGTTAGAGATAGCCGGTGTCTATTGCTAATGGTAACAAGTGTATTTGGGCATTTCTGTTTAGCCCATGGGATGTAGCTGGGTCTTGAGCGTACAGTGTTCTGTCCTTATTTGAAGATGGTTCTCTGGTCACTTCATGGGAATTGTGGAGAGAGTCTTTTATGAACTGGATTTCATCATGTTTCTCTCTCTACTTTTGCCACCACACATGCTACATCATGTCAGATGTGTGGACGCTTCTTTTCTCTCTCTCTCTCTCTTCGCTCTCTTTTGCTCTCCTCACTATCCCTTCTAAAGTATTTCCAATAATAATACCGACTCCGCTTTACTGCAACTGCAACGTAGTATACAAATTTGCAATTAAACGGAGGACAATCTTTCCTTTATACCTGACATTTGTCTGCAAATGTTGCGGCTAAGCAGGAATCGCCACTACCATTCCAGTGACCACAATATCGTTGCTCCACTAGAAAAGACCAGCAAATCTAAGCGATCTATAACATAGAACAAGGGGAGGGAGAGGAGGGTGCGTGCATATCTCGACTGGTCTTCATTATGATCGGTATGCTACTGAGTGAGGCACAATATAATAAGGATGGCGGAGAGCAACGTCCGATGTTATGAGATTCTTGACTTGACTGGGGACCGAGGCTCATAACTATGATCGGATCACAGGCGTCAAACAGTCGTAAAACACGGGCTTTCTTGACAAGCTCGGCCAGCACGTACTGTGATCATCGTCTTTAGGTGGACCGTAGGGGAGAGAGCAAGTGGGCTGAGTCTGCACATCAACAAATCAGCTGGGAAGATTTAGCGACATTTCATTACGTTTTATGTTATACAAATCCTGCGAAATGGAAAAACGGGTGTAAGGCTGAAGCGCGAAAAAGGTGTAGAAAATTTTGAGAACACGGACCTTTTTTGGGGGGGAAAGAGATTTTCGCGGACAATTTTCATTATCTTTACTATTTTTTTCTCTCTCTCTTTCTTTCACATTCTGCCCCTTCCTCTTACTTTCCATGTTATTAAAGCTATACTGCCCTTCCATTCCTTCTCTTCAAACTTAGACTCCACCCAACCGTTGCGTGATTTCAGGAGAAAATGATAATTTTGACACAGGGAATCTCAAAACACATAAAAAGGGAAAAAAAAGTTGTTCAACACGATTCAAAACTTCCCACGTGTCCTCAAGTTTCATAATGTTCAGATACTGCCACTGTCCAGCACCACCGTCATAACTCGCTCCCAGAACTCGGCCTGCCCTCAAACACTCACACACAAAATGTACTAGACGTCTAAGGCAGTTATTCTTCCAGACTGCGAGCACGGACCGAGACGACTAGACAGTGACTGTAGACCATGTGAACAGGAGGAAAGATTGGATTTGTCTGCTGGAGAATGTCACTAGAATNGGGGGGTGGAGATTTTCGCGGACGATTTTCATTATCTTTCCTATTTTTTTTCTCTCTCTCTCTTTCTTTCACATTCTGCCTCTTCCTCTTACTTTCCATGTGATTAAAGCTATACTGCCCTTCCATTCATTCTCCTCAAACTTAGAGTCCGCCCAGTCGTTGCGTGATTTCAGTAGGAAATGATAATTTTGACACAGGGAATCCCAAAACACACACACACACACACACACACAAAACGTTGTTGACCACGATTCAAAACTTCCCACGTGTCCTCAAGTTTCATAATGTTCAGATATTGCCACTGCCCAGCACCACCGTCCTAACTCGCTCCCAGAACTCAGCCTGCCCTCAAACACCCACACACAAAAAGTACTAGATCTAGACGTCTAGGGAAGTTATTCTCTCAGACTGCGAGCACGGACCGAGACGACTAGACAGTGACTGCAGACCATGTGAACAGGAGGAAAGATTGGATTTGTCTGCTGGAGAATGTCACTAGAATAGAACTCGGATTTACTCAGTAAGACTCACAATTACACAACATTCCTTATTCTCTCAAACTGGAGTTCTTCTTCTACAAACTGAGAAATCTCTGAAGGAAAGCATCTGTGCAGTAAGCTAAAAAAAAAAAAATATATTAATGGCACTGACTCCCTAATCAGTCTACTTCCGGCCTGCAGGGTATCACGCCTTACGGGTAATAAATGCAACCGAAACAACCACAATCGCGAGGACAATAAGAAACAGCAACATTAATTTAACACATTATTTCATCCAATAACATGACCATAGAGGGCACTGTCCTCACAAGAAAGTCTGCGGTGGACTAGTGGCATTTTCATCCTTTCTCATATCGACCGTAATATTATGAACGATGCCCGCGTCGAATTGGTGAGTACCATCCCAATAACTCACTCTCATTGAGTCATCTCATGTGACATGCGGTCAAGGACGGGCTTCGAGTCGGTCCTTCATCTGGTTATCCACTTATCTCCGCTTTGATGTCCTCTGTGTCCTAGTGGTGACAATCCAATACACTCAACTGACATCCCTTTATTCTATCAGACAAGTGCGCGCATGCGTGAATGTGTCTGCGCGTTCGTTCGCATACAGAGTAAGTGGATAATAGTTTGATGGATGAGTGTGTGTGTGTGTGTGTGTGTGTGTGTGTGTGTGTGTGTGTGTGTGTGTGTGTTTACTGATGAGACCAAATGGATCTAATCTAGCATGAAATGAGACAACAGCGCATAATCGGAAATTTGATTTCAGTTTCATACAATATCTTGTCCCTGCATGGCGGCAGTAGTCTGGAGACTGATAAATTCAATCAGAAAAGGTGGGTAGGGAGACAAAAAGAAAGAGAGAAGGAAAGAAAGAAAGGAAAGAAAGAGAGAGAGAGAAGGAAAGAAAGAAAGGAAAGAAAGCGAGAGAGAAGAAAGAAAGAAAGAAAGAAAGAAAGAAAGAAAGAAAGAAAGAAAGAAAATAGACAGGAGGAAAGAAAGAAAGAAGGAAGAGTGGAGGAAGGAAAGAAAGAAAGAAAGAAAGAAAGAAAGAAAGAAAGAAAGAAAGAAAGAAAGAAAGAAAGAAAGAAAGAAAGAAAGAAAGAGACGGAATGATCAGTTGTAGCCGAAGTACACAGAGATGAAGAATGAGTGAGAGACAAAATCGCTGAATGAGCGTGAGATCCCTAAACACGGAATATAACTTTGTCAACAAAAATGGCTACCCCCCATCGAACATGTTGTCCTTTCACTTGCAAGATTCGCCACTTTCACAAATGAGCCGTGAACGTCCAACATGACACAGTATACAATGAGGCCACCAGTAGTGAACGAGTCTCAAACTCATGGAACAGATCAGAGATAAGGTGAACCTGCGAGGTCTTTCAGCAGACATGAACGATTTCATTTGTAGTAAACAATATAGACCCCCCTTCCCCCCCCCCNCAAAAAAAAATAAAATTTAGTAGCACCCAGCTGACGGTTGTCCTTCCGTCATGAAAGTATGAAGTTTTTGTGAACAGTGAAGACAAACCTCATCTACGGAGCACAAGTGACGGGCACTATCGTTTCTCAGTATAATTTTTTGTTCAATACTCAACAACGTCGATGATGGTATTAAAACTCAGGCTCTGACCTTCTGTTATCATTTCGATATTTTTGGTAGTCGGCGGTGAGTACTGGTCTCATCTGGTTGATTATCTGTCCTTTCAGCAGTATCAAAAGCTAAGAAAAACCCTAACCTGTTCTGCGTATCAGATTCGAAGCAGAAACAATGTTTTCGATACCTGATGATGAAGGCTGAGTATCATCATACCGATATATTCAGGTATCGGTCCATAAGTACCCAGTACAAGTATCTCAGCCTGCCAGCTTGGCCGGGATGACCAGCTACAAGTGTCTGTGTGTAGAGACCACGTTACTGTTCGGACTTGAGGAGGGAAGGGGGGAGGGGGGAGGGAAGGGGGGTGTGTTGTGGGATAGAAGAATGGATAGCCAAGGTTCAGACAGGTTCGATCCTGTCAGACTTGCTATCGATCCCATTTTTTCCATTGTCTAGCTGCTGACATCAATATCACAAGACACCTTGGCCCCTGTAACTACAAGAAAAGATCCAGTCTTTAGATCCTCTCCCTGCAGCGCTTCTCTTTTGCTTTATGGTCAAAACAACACATTTCCTTCTGGTCCTTTTTTCTTCCTTGTTGCTCTGACATCTGGTTAGAGTGAACAAATTAAAAAAAAAACATAGGAGAGATATGTTGTACACGAAGAGGTCACACTTGAGTCCCTAAACCTCTGGCTGGCAGGCAGGCAGGCAGGCAGGCAGGCAGGCAGGCAGGCAGGCAGGCAGGCTGTCGCCAACACATACAGAAATACCCAAAGACTTGCAGACATATTGTCTGAACCATCACAACCCCCTCCTTCGTGCTCATCCTCACAGAGTCCACTCTGCCAGTCCGACTGTATGGTGTCTGGGTGTATCAGGTGGTTGGTGTTACATCTGAAGACAATCAATCACGTGATAATCGCACTCTAACGGCCACCCATTTCGGCTGAGCTTTTCTGGGCAACTCCAGGCCACAATTATCTCCTCATTACCTCTGGTGACTTCCGTTTTTCTTTCCTCCTCTTGTCTCCAGGGACGCTTTAAGAGATCTGTGAGTCTGGCACTGGCCTCCAACGATCCAACGAATGAGATACTTGACACCCCCCCCCCCCCCCCCCCCCCCNTCCCCTTCCACCCTGCCATCCCCTCAATTTACATTCAAAACCAGAGATATGGCCCCAAAAATAGCATTATGGTGATTATTCGTGAGCAGTTTAACTATCCTCCCGTCTTACTCTCTCTCTCTCTCTCCTTCTTGAACGTCCGATCCTCTCATATTTCGATGGGTTTATTGGCAGCATATCTGAGGCCCTCCCCCGCCCCCCACCAAAAAAAAAAACCCACCCTACAATCTCAATGCCCGCTTCTGCCACAGCACTGCCGTTCTTTCTTCTTCTCAAACCTTCTTACGACACTTCAATGTCTCTCTTTTTTCCAACCGCAGCAAATCAGCGCTTTATGTTTTTAACCTTCGCTCTTTCCATGTCTGTCTTTCTTTCCAACAGACCGTTTGTTTTATAGTTACACATTCCTTAATCTTTCTTTTAAAAAAAATGAAACCAATATTCAATAGGGGTCTTCTTCTCTCCTTGTCCATCTAAGAATTTGAGCTTTGTTTGTTTGGTTGTTTTCCTTCGTAATGTTTCCATCGCATATAAGCCTCGTCATGAGACAGAGAATTGGGTTCAGAGACGATCTGGTCTTTCTCTCTTCTCTTTTGTCTCAAGCGTCTCAGGTTCTATGTTCTATAATATCCAAGACATTTTTCTCAGGGTCTATGCTCTATCATATCCAAGATATTTTTCTCAGGTTCTATGCTCTATCATATCGAAGACATTTATCTTAGGGTCTATGTTCTATCATATCCAAGATATTTTTCTCAGGGTCTATGTTCTATCATATCCAAGACATTTTTCTCACTGTCTATGTTCTATCATATCCAAGATATTTTTCTCAGGGTCTATGTTCTATCATATCCAAGACATTTTTCTCAGGTTCTGTGCTCTATCATATCCAAGACATTTTTCTCACTGTCTATGTTCTATCATATCCAAGACATTTTTCTCAGGGTCTATGTTCTATCATATCCAAGATATTTTTCTCAGGGTCTATGTTCTATCATATCCAAGACAAACTGTGAATGATATCGACGGTTGATTTACCAGCACAGACCGACAAAATTAGCGCCATCGCTAATACAAGCTCGAGGGGACACACTCACACAACCAAACAAACAAACGAACATATCTCATGGAAAGACTATAAAACTGAATCCAAAATTGTCAATAAAAACTGAGAAAGATGACCTGGGCGTGTGTTGTAAATGAGAAATATTACTGCACATCATAAACTGTTGCAGGAAATTATCAGTTTATCTTCCATTCATGCCAAGGTCGTGTTGAAAATGCCTTGAGATAGCGATTCATTCACATTTTCCTCAGTCCACGTGTCTGTAAAATGTATACTCAGCTAAAGGCAGTGAAAGATATTTCCAGGATGTTTGTGATCCACGCCCGTAAGAGGCAGTGGCAGTTCATACTTCCTGGGGAATTGAGAACGTCCTTGAGGTATCTACCACCCTCCCCTCACCTTCTTTCTCAAATCTCCTTGTGAGTTCCTTCATTCATTTTGATCCCTTCATAAATCAGCATCATTTTCCCGCTCACACTCAATGTTATCATTACGGTCATGAGATTTTACCTTTCAGCGAAACTCAATTTTTTCTTCACTTTACCTGTCCCAATGCACGATTGTGGAGCAAATTTAGTGGGAAAAGAATTAAAAAAACCTTATATAATTTTACTACTAAACAAAGAAGAAAAACCGGGCATTTTACCCATCTAATCTTACATTTCACATTGTTCCCACCAACTTAGGAAACGCAATTTTCTCATACGTAGGCGAATATAAGCATGCTTGTATCGTTCCCAGTATCTAGGAATACTCAACATCGCTTACCAACAACTGCAGAGGAGTATGGAGAAAAAATCACGATTCCACAACTGTTGTTAAAGCGACAATGCTTGTGTTTTAAGTTTCACCCTCCTATAAAATTTTGAAATTGGATAAAGAGAGTGTCATTATCGGACCTGCAATAGAGCGGAATCAAGTATGTCTACCACTATGATAATTGGCATCCACGGCTGTCATTTTCGGCCTTTTCTCAGGACTCAGCTATCGACTGGAGCTGACCCCAGGAGTGATAAGGTGAACATGGATCATGACCTACTTCCAATTAACAGTCCCATACAAGACAGATTCCGGGGGCACTGATCTGTGGCTTTTGGAGGGAAGAGGGGCAAAACGAGCTGCTAATCAGGAGGTGGTTGATGGAAGTAGCGGAGAGAGAGAGAGAGAGAGAGAGAGAGAGAGAGAGAGAGAGAAGAGAGAGAGAGAGAGAGAGAGAGAGAGAGAGAGAGAGAGAGATCACAGACTGATACAGCAGGATTTCATGACCTTGGTTCTCATGTGTTCGAAATATCTTCACATTCGTTATTATTATACGCTAGTCTACCACAGGTTCTATATACATCCAATATACATTTTATCAATGTCACTAAAGATCTTGAAAATCGACATAAAGTCGAATTTACGAACAGGTCCTCTCGATGTCGAATTATGTATTTGCAGTTCCGTAACGAGACCGAGGGACTGACGATTACACATTGGTTTGTCTACATGCTGTGAGCCTGCACGGCGGGTCGCCATTCCTGAAAAACAGCCCAGTATGCAGAGAGCATGTTAAGAGTGACATCCCTTTGATCACAATACCTCAAAAGACCTAATTCGTAAGGGGTTCTTTTGTTTTGACAATTACCTTAAAGGATAAAAGGGAAAAGGAAGAGTATAAGAAGCATAACTGTTGTCTAGGGCAATGGTTTCGGCCTTTCGTGATGGATTTATTGACTGACTGGTTAATGAGTTAATGAATCTTATCTTTGATGCTTCCAGTTATCAGATCAGAAAGACTAGATGTAGATCTAGTTGAGAGAAGAGTGATAAAAGAATAAATTAGAGACGATGAGAGGAGCTCATTCATAAGTATTGTCAGGTATCGGCAGTGATCAAACGTTTTTACGCCTCTTTAGTACACCATTCTATAAAATCCATTTAGGCTATCTTACTATCAACACTAATTCGTTTACACTCTACTAAACACAAACCATAAAGTTAATGGGCAACTTATTCGCTCACCAATACGGTAAAGAGGTCGGGATTCAACAAGGAAAGGGAACTTGCTGACCTTAGGAAGGAACGAGGTAAGGAAAATAAGTCCATAAATCCATGCATACAGGTGGCTGAATAAGAGTTCACCACCTTGGGTGGGCAAATCATAAAGACAATGTGAGAGTGATGGGGAGGGGGAGGGGAGGAGGGAGTAGGCTGCGTGAGAGGAAAGTTGGACGTGGATGCGGAAGAGAAAACAGAGTAAGGATATAAAAAATGGGGACGGAAGGGGAGGGGAGGGGTTCGAACAGTAACCTAGGCAACAGCAGTTCGGAAGCAAAGATGATCGTCCATTCATTATGATAGTAGCGTCGATATTTAGAATACAGTTGCAACGTATAGGACTGCCTTGCCCTGAATAAAAACCTGGTCGATTACTACTGAAGGAAGGGGACAGAACAGACGCACAGAAAATTTGTTATTGTTGTTATTGTTGTTATTGTTATTGTTATTGGCGCACTGACTGTTCCAATGTTCATTTTATCTATCTAAGATATCTTTGCGAGCAAGATGCTTCTCACGATGTCTTCGTCACGGACTTTCAATGCATGTTATACGCAGACCTGAGTCAGGGAGATCGGGAAGAGAAGATGATTGTACTCTTTGTGTGTGTGTCGAGTTTTTATAATATTGTTCTAAGGTTTGCTATCTACTGACATTTCATTGTGGATCCTTGCTTTTAAGAACTGTGGGCAACAAAAGGATAACTCTTGTACTGTGAGCAGTCGGGAAGTGTGTTAGGGTCACGGGTGAACACTAGGTTCGCACGTGGAAGTTAGGGACCGATTCAGGCAGTAGGTATTTAAGAATTAAATTGCTGTGAAGTTAGTGTCCCTGTAGTGTAGTGGTAAAACGTTCAGACTTGCAAGCTGAGAGACCCTGGTTCGATCCCCGGCAGGGACAGAAATTTTCTAGTGCAGGTTTTTTCGGCCCTTCTTCTCAAAATTAATCATTCACAGTAATTTGGTAAAATCCCCGGTGACACACTTCCTTAAAATAATATGTAACATCTGAAAAAAATTATCAGACTAAGCTCACCTTCTTCCCCCGTAAATAATTAAGCGACAGAATACTATACACTGTATATGCCTTTCCACCCGGTTACAGTACTATAGACAATCCCAGCCGTAAAAGGAGAGGTTCTTGAGCTAAACAGATCACTCACAACTTACACTAGCTATCAAGAAACTGCTGCGGAAGCATCTTCCTGCTAGAATACTGATCAAGTCCATACTCCAGTCTATGTGTGTGTGTTGGTAGCAGAGGCGGTGAGATGTAAGCAAAGTACAGAATGATGACCCTATCAAGAAGAGGCAGTCAAAAAGTCGCTGTTGTATCAGATCCGATTATTAGAAGAAGATGGACCACACTTTGAATGACCTGACCTATCACAGAACTGCTGGCGAAGCGTTTTCTCTGTTATTGTTCTGATCGTAATGCAATGTATATAACATAGTCTATATGTGTGTGGGCAATGACGGTGAGTGGGAAGGGTAGGTATTGATGAAAGCTCTATTAGTTAATGACAGTCACGCAGTCACTGTCGGATAAAGTCAGCTTTCTTGAGGGAGATCGACCACAGATTAAACGAACTATAGAAGAACTGCTCTGTCGAAGAGCCTTCCTGTTACCACTGGGGGTGGCATAGCAAAGAAACAAAATATAATGTCAGTGTTAGTGATAATGGTGAGCGAGAGAAAGCGGTATATATAGTAGTAAAGGGCAGTGAAGAAGTTATTGTTGTATAACATCAGTTTCTTGAGGGAGTTCAAACACAATTAATCGCAGAACTGCTGTCAAAGCATCTCCCTGTTATATACTGTATGTTACCTTCTAATCGTAACGTTAAGTACAAATATAAGCGCTGACGTGAGCGTGAGAATGAGTGTACAGAATAACAGCTCAATTAGTAAGATGTAGTGATGAAATCAATGTCTTTTGAAGTTTGCTTTCTTGAGGGATACTGGTCACTGTTTAAACGCTCTTCCCGTTACCATTATCATCATCACCTAAGTACATATTGGCGGGTAGCGGTGAGAGAGAAAGTGAGAAGTAAAAGGATGCCCTTAATCTATTACAACTGTCAGCAAAGGGCAATCACGCCGTGAGTATCAAATCAGGTCATCTTTTCTTAATGAGATTGACCAGTTGATCAAGCTCCCCTAGACCTGCTGTCCAACTGGCATGTCAATAACGCTCACATTGTAAGGAAATTGGAGGATCTTCACGATCGTGTGCCAGTGATGGTACTCAGCAGCTGACAACAAACGACAGTTCTTATTGGCTGTGCCTGTCAATGTGGTAATCACCTTTCAGAACATGTCAGTCAGGACAAACAAATCCCACATTTTCCATGAGCTGACAGTGAGGCTCGGGGCGTGAATGACCGAGTAATGTTTATAATTCTCGTTAAACAACCTGAGCTCCAAAGTCAGTACCAAGGCGCTGGCCTATTTTAGCCATGAGGTCGGTCTGGTTTAACCACGTGGAGAATTTCTTTCTTAGCTTTTCCACACAGGTCAATTATGAGATCATCTTTTTTTTCACTGTAGTTGCCACAGGCCAAAGTTAACGAGCCTCACAAAACATTTCCAGCCACTTTGTTGTTATCGTGATGATCTGTTTTGTTTTCTGGAATCTTCATTCTCCATCGACCATCCAACCAACCAACCGACCGACCAACCTGACCAACTTCCTTTGTGGTCAAAAGAAAAGGAATGTATATGGCATGGTATACTGTCGAGCTCACAGACACACGACCTGCTCGCACGAACACACCATGGCACTGGATGGCAGTGAGGATGACTTAAATGGGGGGGGGNGGGGGGGGGGGGCTGTGATTGTACTGGCCCGAGCGCTGATTACCGGGTCATCCATCATGTGAGCCCATTAAAAGGGCGGCGCATGGCAGTGAGCACTGCCCATCCATTACGCGTGAGTGCTTTATGCGGTGGAGAAGAGTAAAGAGCTGATTCAGTGGAACCACCAGGATCCAGCCGAGGCCGATGACCGTTCCAGAGTCTACAGCAGTTGCGTCCATTTAATTACAACACCACTGTCATATAATTGCAATATTCTTAATAACGTTTTCTCAACACAAAAGTCTAAAACAAACAATTCTCAGTCATTCTGCACGCATGGTCATCCAGGCATCTCAAACCACAACTCAAATAACCATTACTTCCGCTTTTAATATTCCATTCATCTTTTACTTTCGGAAACGAGACTTAATGACGCAAACATACTTTTAAATTTACATCTTATTAAAACCGGAAGTGGGCTCTACCGAATCTATCTAGTTTATTAAGAACAGTCGATAGGAACCCCCGGTTAATCGCATCGTTGCCCTTCTCCCATTCAACTGTAATTAAGCGGATTCGACAGCACCATTACTCAGTAGCGAAAGGGTTACCTCCCCGCTTAATGAACAGTGCTCACGCACTGCCTGTAGAGGAAAGTCCCAAATTTTTCACTTGTCACGAGCCATTATGTGAACTAGGCCAGTGTGGAACAGACTGACTGCCATACTGTCACAAGCATTCAGTGGGTGAACCTGCAGTCTTACACTACTGACACAAATACAAAATGACGTCTCTGCGCATCACGGAAGGAGTAAACCTGAATGACATAAAGAGTGATTATTCCGAAAATTAAGAACTTGCGCAATAACGATGGGATCTCTTATCAGCGTAAGAATTACATTTTAACTCTGCATGCTGAACACCAATAAGGGTGCATTCAGCACTGATGCACAAATGAATGTATTTTTACGATGGTAAGAGATCCCATCGTTAATGCGCAAGCTCTTACTTTGTATTTACTGTCACTGGTTGAACGAGACACCAAGAAGTAGCTTTTTCTGTTATATCTATTCCCTTACCTTTTGTCAATATGAATTCTGAACGTCGGCTGACTATTTCTTCAAGAGATGACAGTAAGGATGCCTTATAATATTGGCCCTTCTCCC
>JAWQUT010000066.1:1769897-1771728 GCA_033807755.1 Ellobium chinense | reverse complement strand
AACGAACGAACGAACGAACGAACGAACGAACGAACGAACGAACGAACGAACGAACGAACCAACCAACCAACCAACCAACCAACCAACCAACCAACCAACCAACCAACCAACCAACCAACCAACCAACCGTCTATGCAAGCAAGCAAGCAACCAAGCAAGCTAGCAAGCAAGCAAGCAAGCAACCAACCAATCAAAGCAGGCGAGCAACCGATTCAACGATCACACTTGTTCCACCCATGATATCTGAGCGATACTGAGTCCAAGCGCCGCGGGCTGACAACAGCTCTATCTTGAGAGATTTCACTCATTCAGACAACACAAAACACAGGCCAACTTTTATCTATTGATTTATAGTCACGTCTCTCATTGTCATATAATTATCACCTTTATCACTGGCAAATACAAAGATAAATCTCACAGCGCGAAAAAATTCCTCCAGACATAATAATTTTTGAAGCCATGGATGGGTACTTTCGATTATAACCGTTACCACAGGGATTCATAATCGAAATTGACTGTTTCGACTGGAAGATTCAAACTGTGACCTTTAAAATGAAATCTTCATTTGAACAGCATGAAAATGCCTTGTTCACTTCACACAATGTTTACCCTCAAGATTACAGATACTTACATTTAAACAGACTGGACAACACACAGGAGAGCACTCCATCTTGTCCCCTCTCCCCGAAAATATTTCACCTTCGACCTACACATTAATGTACAACGTAATGCAAAGCACGGAGATCATTGTTTGTATATCACCAGCTTCATCCTTGTCTTCGGAAGTTTTTATGAGACAGACCTGATGAGATGCACAAAGTCCAGAGAGTCAGCTGAGACAACATGCTTCTCTTGCAGATGGTACTCAGTACTGAGCGTGTAGCAATATCAGGAGAGAGAGAGAGAGAGAGTGAGAGACAGAGAGTGAGAAAGAGACAGCGTGAGAGAGAGAGATACAGAGAGTGAGAGAGACAGAGTGAAAAAGAGTAAGAGTGAGAGAATGAGAGTGAGAGTAGTGAGAGAGACAGAGAGCGAGAGAGAGACACAGAGAGTGAGAGGGAGAGAAACAGACAGAGAGTGAGAGAGAGATAAAGAGAGAGAGAGAGGGAGAGAGAGTGATTAAGATTAGTGTGCGAATAGAAGAATACTGCTGCTATTTTGCTCACATTATCAACATGTTTCTGAGTTCCATAAACGTACTGCTGATTACGTTATCGAATAAATCTTAATTGTGTTTTGTAAAGAACTGTAAATGATACTAGCTGTTTCGAGGTCCACACTCCAGGCGAAAGTAAACTAAAAGGCCGATGGATTCGAATATATCCGATCTATAATCTTCTTTTGAACAAACTCCAATAGTCGACTTCACACGCCGTTCACCAGTCTGATTCCAAAGATGCAATGAGCCCAGGCTGCTGCCAATGAACTGGGCAGGCTATGGATTTATGGACGTGTGCCTGGCTTTGAAGACAATATCTCAACCTGGCTCCAGACGCCACATCAAAGTGAGCGATGCCAAGTTGTTTTCCCGATACAAGAGATCTCTAGAATCTTTTGGCAGCAACGACAGCGAGGGGGGAAAAATGAGGGGGAGGAAGGGTAGTGAGAAAAGAAAAAGGAAAATAACAACCAAAAATCGTTGCTGTGGTTTGCTATTTCTGCACTGGTAAACAAACTGTTAATGAAAACACAGCGAAACTTTATAAATGCCATGAAATGCCTAAATGTCCCCATTTCCGATCTTCTCTCAACAACTGAGTAATGGATGAATTTTAACAAATCGATATCATACATTATGAGCTCCTGTTAACAAAATAATTATAGTCACGAA
>JAWQUT010000066.1:1754897-1764897 GCA_033807755.1 Ellobium chinense | reverse complement strand
TAAATAAACGCCCGTTGAAAAATGAGTCAGTAATGTATTCAGATATGCATTTTTGTGTGTTTTCATTACAAAAACAAAAAAAAAACAACAACAAAAACAACCGAGATTGATATCTTCATTCCTTTCACTAATTTCATTTAATAGAAAAGAAAACTAACCGTGTGAAGTGCAATTCATCACCTTCCTGCTATTTTCCTGTGTTTTAAAAACAGTCAGTAGGATCCACGTACCGAGTTTTGGATAAACGATCTTCAATTATGCGATTCCTTTCCTAAAAACACACTGCCTTATCACTTCACTTCTTCATCAAATTAATTAGATGTGAACGATCAAGTTTTATGTTTATTTAATCTCAAATTTGTCCTCTTCTGGATCTATCAACAAAATGACGACATGTCTGTTCAGTGGACAGGAGGAGGGAGTGGGCTAGGAAAAAAAAAGCAAAATGATCGAAGAAAACCTTCTAATGATGAGAATTCATTTATTTCACGATAAGAAACCCTTCAAATAATCAACTGTACGCCTAAACATGAGCTGTCTTCGGCATGTTCTCAGTTATCTGCCCGTGGGGAAATCAACGGCTAAAGTAAACAAGATATCTGCCTCCTTAAGTTTGCAGATTCTACCTGGATAACAGCATTATAAGGTCTTTGGTGCCAGAATAACAAGAAATTTTAGTTTTAAAGAAAGTGTCTTTCAAGGAGAGATTTGAAGAGCAGCTCATAGTGATGTTAGTCCTCGACGTTTAGCATCAAATAAGAAAATTCAGAACAGCTTTGATAGGGAGATGCATAAAGATATCAAAAGGACATGGGTAAAATCTTGAGGCAAACAATGGGTGCTACTGTAAAAGACAGTTGTCCTAAGATAATCATCCTCAAGGGAGAAAAATACATCATTCAACACTCTGATAATTTTGCACAGAAATTCCAGTGCACTTATACTATAGTGATAAACTGCACACTATGTCATCTACATTCCAACCTCTGAAAAGGGGCAGCATCTCCCTACAAAGATTTTCGGCCAGTTTCCTTTTGGCCCAAGTGCCCAGGAACCGATAGATCACAGTCCATTCTCTCCTTCACCCTGGTAAACGGTATTGCCTTCCCGGTGAGACACATATATACTACTCAAAAAAACTTAAGGACCACCGTAAATTTACATTATTATGAAGTTTTTGAACAGGCATAGTGGAATTGTTAATTTTTGTGCACTGTTCCCACGTTACAAACTCCGTATGAGCCACAGGAGAGTGCAAGAGAGGCATAACATGATAACAATTAGGCATGATTTTGAAAACATCTTACTCACACATAGGCTGATATGGGAAAAAAAACCCACCAACATAGCAGTTCAAGTGAGCAATTCATGTCTTAACACTATTCACTGAATTTGGTTGGTCTTGAGGGGTATTTAGGGCCCACAGTTTGATCAGTTTGGATACCATTTTCACAATGCTTCCAAGAACACGACTAAGTGATGTTGACAGACGAACGCTGGGTGGCTCCATGATGGACTGGCGGTTCGAGAAGTGGCTAGACGTCTCCTGGTGAGTCACTTTGTCATTCAGAGACTGAGAGACCGTTTCACAGCAAAGGGGACAATGGCAGAGAGGAGACAGACAGGACAGCCCGGATTCACCACTAGACAGCAGGACAGATTTGTAGTCCTGTCGTCACTCGGGAACAGAAGAGCGACTGCCAACCCACTACGACAGGAACTGCGAACGGCCGGCAACGTTAACGTGCGCGACCAGACTATTCGCAACAGGCTGCACGAGAGCAACCTCCGCTTAAGACGAGCAGCAGTTCGACCAACCAGACTCAGGCTCATCGTGCTGCCCGTCTGGACTGGTGCAGACGTCATGTGACATGGATAAGACGAGATTTGGCCCCGGTACTTTTCACTGACGAGTCCCGCCTCACTCGGTCGTTCAACAATGACCGTGTTCGGGTCTGGAGACTCGAGGAGAACGCTTCCATGATGCATGCGTAAAGCAGCACGACCGCTTCGGTGGTGGGTCTGTGAGGGTGTGGGGTGGCACTGGACTGAACCACAAAACACCCCTGCAACGCATACAAGGAAATCTGAACGGAGCTGGCGATAGAGACATTCTGAGACCTCACGTTCTACCCGCACTGCAAGCGAAAATGCCCGAGCCCACCAAGCTCGTATAGTTAATGACTTCCAGCGGGCTCACCAAGTTGTTCGAATGGACTGGCCAGCAAATTCGCCCAATCATAGAGCACCTGTGGGATGTCCTAGGGCCCTAGGTACGAGACAACCACCCACCTGCAGCAGATGTCCATCAACTCTTCGACTTCCTGTAACAGCAATGATAGGTGATCCCACAAAACACAATCAGGAGGCTTGTCGCGTCAATGAGACAACGCTGCTTAGAGTGTATTCATGCCAACGGCGGCCACATACATTTGAATAAGCCTAGTATCTGTTTTCTCTGATTTTATAAACAGGACTATGGCGCTTTGAACATGAAGACAGCGCTTCAAACAAGTCTACAAATTACAAATGACAAATCTGTGTTAAATCTATAATCAGTAGTTTAACATCACACACATAGTTTGTTATTGATTTCTTATTTTGGTTCATTGAAGAAGTTGCCCTCAAATTTTTTTGAGTAGTATAATCTGGAGGGCTGAAAGCGTTTTCCAACTACCCCTACCCACACCCACCCACACACACACACACACACACACACACACACACACACACACACACACACACACACACACACACACACACACAGAGGATGAGTGAACGATATTCAACAGTTGTACAGGCATGAACAATAAATTATTGATAAGTCTGACTGTGGTCCTTTATCATACCAGTCGTCATTATTAATATTACAGCCGTATGGTGCGATACACCAGACATCCAACTTTCGCAAACAGGCTCGACTTCTGCTAGCGTTCTACGGATCTTAACCGTACCAAAATTTCCTGTAACTACTCATGCGAACACTTGCAGGTTATGCAAAAAGTTGCGGAGATTTCTGGTTCCGGTAAGTATCTGATAAAACCCAGGGATGGATTTCATCAGATACTTGGCCACAGTTGAAGCTAACGCTCTTGGATGACTTCACTTTGGCCGAAACCGGAAGTGACGTGATCCTGAGTTCTCTACAGTCGACAACTAGTACTGTTTATTGAGTCATAAGACGCTGAGTTACTGTGACCTTACTGCCGTGCAAAGACAAAATACTGCATAATCGTGACTTGATTTGAGCGTCTTACGGAGCTTTGTAAGCCTGTAAAAATTAGTTGAATTTTGAATTTCAGGACACACATGTTTGTTGGGCTAGTATTATCGTGGCTTTTATGTATGTGTCAGTAGTGATTGTAGCGACTAAGTGGATGCTGAGATGATGTCGTGAAGATAACGCTGAAAACGTGGTAGCGACGAGACAATGACGTGACAAACAGCAACTGATACAAAACAGCATATGCACTGCATTGCTTGCATACCACTCTGCTTGCGATGCGCCATATCACACCGCAGGGCAATCCTTCCAAGATGGGGGTCGGTGTATCTGATTATTAAAAGTGTCCAGTTCAAGACTCCAAGTCCCCTGAGATCAAATTCGCTTAACTGCGGCGAACAACATATCCCTTACGGTCTCTTCTTGTCCATTTTAGGTTATCTTCCCAAATTTGGGAACTGTACGTGAAACGATGTGGATCTGTATACCGGATCAACAAACAAATAAAAAAGAGAAATCCAGCCAGCAACAGATTTTACACTTTATTTATTGGATTAGGTCTCTGCATGCCTATGAAAAAAGTTGCACACGATGCGATTTCCTCCCAACTTCGATCAAGTGGAATATCACGCATAATGTCAACATGGACGAAAATCATGAAGAAAACGATGTGACGGAGCGGAACAAATCCAAGTTTCAAACTTCATTTATCGCTCCAACCGTTGCTTGCATTCAGATTTACGAAAATCAATGTTTCACTGTTTACTTCTCATAATTTGTTCCTTGACAACAGGACTGTCACATACGAGGCTCACTGATATGTGAGATCTGTTTACACGCCAAGTTCTAGAAAGTGCTGACGGCGTGAGTAAAAACATCCCTTTGTGGTCTGTTGGAGATCAAACTAAATTTAGCCCTGGCGACGAATCTGCTGTCTACAGTACACTTGTGTTTATTACGCCCTCATAATGAAATCTTTTTATTTAATGAAGTCGGCACAAGAGAAGCCGTGTAGAAACTACTGAAAAGATTATGGAAAAAAAAATTCTTTATGTTCATCTTTCATCAAGAGAAGAAAAAATCAAAGTGTCCGAAGAGAAGATCAAACATGGAACTCTTGGTTCTCAGGTCCAGTGTTAAAACCCCAGAGATCAATGACGCCGTTGAAGTTCACAGTGCTTGCAAACTACATCTCGCTGTGTAACTATTAGTTACTAACGTCACAGCTATTTTCACCCAACCATGTCACAAGTGTACTGTATATGGTAAATTCGCCCCCTCTAGGCCTCTCTGCAAACACAATCGTGTTTTCTAAATCGACTTATAAACTGCTCTGCACCAACGATATTAGACGGTAAAAGTTAGACGGTGCAACACGAGTCTATAATAAAACCGCGGTGTCATCGCTTATCGTCTCTGCAGCTGATCGTGAGTGAAAACGATGAACCGAACCTCTAATCAAATCCATCGTGACTTTAGAAGCCTTTGAAATCATCAATACGAGTGATCTATCACGTGTTTCAATAGAATCTTAGGCATGCCGGCATGGGAGGCAGCGTGGCCGTGTGGTTTGTGAGTAGTACTCAACAGCTCAAAGACTATCAAGACCAAGGCTTACGGTGTGTATGACCTGCAGACCGGGTGATATACGCTGTTGTGTCTTTGGGAGAGACACTTCACTTCCATTTCCCCACTCAACTCAGGTGTAAATGAGTACCTGGCTTTTACGTCGANGGGGGGGGGGGGGGGGGGGGGGGGGGGGGGGGGGAGGAGAGACAAGGGTGCTAGTCCGCTGGCAAGCAACAATGACTTTGTTATGTATTTCATTTGTAATATTATGTATTTACATGTTGTATATTGTTCTGTATATTTACATCATGAATGAGATGTATGACACTGTAACTAACATTGTAAATCAATTTCCCTGCAGGCTGAATAAAAGCCGTACTTTCATGATATTCAAAATGGTAACTGAATAAATGATAATGAGCTCTCCGTGTACTGTGAGTTACAAGTATTTCTATTTGAAATTATCTCAAGTCATGTGGGTGAGAAATGAAAGACAAAAATCATCAGCCAGCGCAGATATGGCTTCGAAATTTCGCGTTACAAAGTGTTGCACTAAGGTCAACATGACCGAGACTGTGATGACGTTCATTAAAAGTATTTTGACCAGGGTGTGAACCAGACCAGACGGTCTTCGTTGTACTCAAACAGTGTGAAAGTCCTCAGTCCAAGCCGTTTACCTCAGTCTGGGTCTCAGAGTGAAAAAAGTTCAACCATCCTAATCAAATGGAATGTCTTGGTTGAGATGTCACCAGGGCGAAAGCGAAGCCGTAATTTTCTCGCGCTACAACATCTGTCTTGGCCGTAATTTTCTCGCGCTACAACATCTGTCTTGGATCTGTCAGTTCTTTCTTTCTTTCTTTCTTTCTTTCTTTCTTTCTTTCTTTTTCTCCTTCCTTCTTTCTTTCTTTTTCTATCTCTTTCCCTCGACAATCATTTCCCCAAGCAAACGTGACCACATTGATCAAGATAATACGTGACCACATTGATCAAACTATCGTCGAATCTATCACGATTTGTTCGTATGTCTCCAGCCAAGACACATGACAGTTATTTAATATTTGGTTACAGAATGTTGACATTTCACTGGAACTGTGATAACTCTTGGCGGTCGATGGTAGAAATGATGCGTTTATCTCCCAGCTTTCACGCGTCATACGATAAACGTCCACAGTTTCTCTAGTAGTCTCTAGCTAACCACCCGGTGCTCTGGACAGAAGGAAAGCGGAATCTGTGCCGGAGCGGGATCTTGTCCAATGATCCAGGGTGGAGAGGGAGGTAAGTCCAGATATGAAAAATGTACCGTATTTCTGCCAACGTTGATCAAAGAGAGCTTGCCCCAGAGGGATGGGACGTGTTGTGAGCGTGGGTGACTTCCCTGTGCCATCTTACAATACGGCACAATCATGTAGGCAAGATCTAACGGGGATATTCCAGCTAGACTCATAGTCTTGTCATTGGAAATGTGCAACTCTGTCGGAAAAGCCGGGTCCACAAATTGCCCGTGGTTAAAGAGACGGGAATCTTACGTGAAAAGTTGCAACTATGTTGTTATTAGAGTTCTCGTATAAAGAAACAGTTCGGTTTCGCGAATAGCACGGGATCTTACCCGAAACGCGGTGACAAGCGGAGGGATTTTAGTCGGAATGAGTATAGAAAGGCAACCTCCTGTGTTCACATTTATTATAGATAGAGATGAACTAGCGTACCATGCGTCGAATATCATCAGTTCCAAGGATATCAGGACTAGAGAGCTCTCAGACCACCAGGGGCGGCTCGTCACTTAGTGCAACGCGTGCAGTATCGGACAGAATTTTGTTAAGAAAATAAAGAAATTAATTTAAAAAAAAACAACAAACAAAACAACAAATTACAGCAATGAAACCAGTTTCAGACACTGTATCATACTTTGTTATAAGATGTATTCGAACTGTCAGCTTTAGAAGTATACTCATAATATAACCATGTGCGCCCTCGTTCGCCCCCTCGTCTGACAAGTTTAGTCGTAATCCGTCTACACTCGGGGAAGAAAACTGTATGTTTATGTGTGTGTGTGTGTGTGTGTGTGTGTGTGTGTGTGTGTGTGTGTGTGTGTGTGTGTGTGTGTGTGTGTGTGTGTGTGTGTGGGTGTGGGGATGGGGGTGAAGGTGGGTGGGAGAAGATTGCACGGGTGATCTTGGAAATAGTCAGCCGCCCCTATAAACCACAGAATGATCTACACAAGTCTGGTCTCTCTGCTGAATGAAGCCTCTGTGTTTTCATGATTAATGGCGTCACTCACTCGTGAATGACAGAAAAGAAAGAGCTGCCTACATTTTGAGCAGCAAATTCCCCAGCTTGAATCTGTTGCATGCAATTGTTTTTTTTTAGATTATCGACTCGTGTGAGCAACATCACTGAACTTAATACTCCTCTATCTTGCAGTAATAGTAGTTTATGACCGGGGCCAAATCGATTACAGCACAGCAAATAGACTGAACAGAGGCGCGACACCACCCATTACACGTATAACACCAGAGTTTTCCCCCCTGATGCTGATCTATTCACTTCCATTTAATCACACGTCAATGGGAGCATGGAGAACTGCGCTCGTCGAAGACTGTTATTGGCAACAAATGAATGAAATACATTCTGTTATATGCAAAAGATTGCGATTAACAGGTTGTGATTAAACGGGGTCAACTGCACAATCAGTAGGGTGAGAAAAGCAAACGATTCTATATGGCGTGGAAAATTGCCCTGACAGCAGGCAGGTTTGATTGGTGGTGACTATGTCAAGGCAAACACCGTCACGACACGCTTATCAACGCAAGACTCCAGTCCAGTCCGGGAGTGCAACAGGGGCGTATTATAGTCCAGTCCGGGAGTACAGGGGCGTATTATAGTCCAGTCAGGGAGTACAGGGGCGTATTATAGTCCAGTCTGGGAGTGCAACAGGGGCGTATTATAGTCCAGTCCGGGAGTACAGGGGCGTATTACGCCAGTTATCTGGAGGGTGACATTTAACGGAACGTATCTATGATGAGTGGCAAAAATTGATGTCTTTAAAATGCCAGTTTTCGTTTTTGTACTTTCGGTAAAGAGAATGTGGTATTATCGCGACACTAATCACAGAAAGAGTTATTTGGCTTGCAAGACAGCTAGGCCTACCGTATTTCCAATGTAAACAGAAATAAACTTAGGTCATGTTTCATGAAAAAGGCTACAGTCAGTATCTCTTCCCCTTCCCTCACAGGAAAGTCACACAATAACATTTTCTCTCTCTCTCTCTCTCTCTCTCTCTCTCTCTCTCTCTCTCTCTCTCTCTCTCACATACACTCCACATACCACTCAATACTGCAATCCCTTTCAGCTATTTACACTAAAAATTTCTCGCTTAACCTATTCAATCATGACATACTTTTCTTTATGGGATTAAAATATATATTTATACTTATATTAATAAAACATTCCCGTGAGTGAAAGACTCGTTGATTGTTTTTGACCAGCTGCTGTAGAGCAAAGAGCTTTGCACATTCACCAATGGACATGTCTCAGCTCCTGTACTGTGGAGTGTATCTAAGGCACAGCTCAAAGGATCAAATCTACACGGTGGTAAATGACAAGTGGTCCAGATGCAAGTGACATTTATAGAGAGTTACTTACACTAAAAAGTCGCCCAATAGTCATCATTCACAACACTAACAACAGCAATAACTACACTCAATTCAAACAACATCTAGGGTCATATGAGCGACTGAATGGTAAAAACATACCATTAGAGAGTTTGATTTTTCAAGTCTGAATCTCTTACGGACCGTTGTAGCAGTGTAAGGCGTGCACAAATGTGTTTTCTGATCTTACGATCATTTTGCACTTACAAACTACAATCAGTTGTGATGTAGCATCTAGTTTGTAATGTTCAATACGGTGGTAACATCAAAAAAAATGCCATGTACGCATGACAACCACTACCTTAACGGTCCGTATGAGATCCCAACTTGACAACAAAAACTCTCTATTAACTGTTGAACGCGGTGAGCTACTCCGCTGTCGCGAGCATAACCTTTCTATCCCCAGCTATCTCACTCACACATGCACATATCCGTCCTCTAAATCCATGAATGTTTAATAAAGAGAATCACAGTCTGTGGGCAGTAAGCATTGGATTCAATAACCCAGAATAACAGTGACGGCTCGACTCATGGGCATTTCTCTGAAACCTTTGACAGCCATTCCATGGCCATGGTTCTGTTGGTTACTATGACAGTCAACTCCACTCAAGTGATTTAGTTATTTTCACACAGACTGTGGACAATTCTACACAGGCTGATCCTATATCGTGAGAGAGCAGAGGGAGATGCAGTTACAGCCTATGAGTAGGTGATGTATTTTTGGAAGTGTTTCTTTAATTTATATGTACTGTTATTATGTCCATGTCCTGTGTATACGTGAGAATTGGCTAGAACAGTCTACGATAAACACTGAATTGACCTGTATCTACATTTTGCAATGACTGAATTTGTATACTACGACTCTGGGCGTGAACAGGGGCGTGTCTTTACTCTATATCCCGCCCGGCCCAAGCTATCGGCGTTCCCCCCACCTGGGACATCGCCTTTGCAATCACAACAAAAACCAAAGACCAGTCCCCTCAGGGCCTCACAGTGACAGTGAAAGACAGTAAAACTCCCTCATGAGGCAACCCGTGATTGATTCCAGCACCACATTGATCCACCACACCCTTCACCATCAGCAGGAAGACGCCAGGGACTGTGAACACCTGGAGGCAACTACAAGCCAATACTGGAATCAGTGGATGGCGTGAAGCGAGAAAAATAACAGAAATGCGTTGAACTTTATTTGCATAAAAAACACGATAAGTTCAAAATGTGTGACATCGAGATCGCTACGAAAAGGCCACAGAATAAAGTAAAAAAAAATACAAGGGACGTGTTTTTAGTTTGTATTGTGCCTTTTGGGGTATTTGACGAATGACTGGTTCATAGTTTTGAGTTCAAAATTCAAAGAATGCAGTCATAATAATTGGTAATGATCACTTCCCATTTTGTGGCTATTGAACGCCAGATAACTTGCCAGTACCGTTCAAATGTCATTCACTGCGAGCCTGTACTTAAACTTTTGGGACTGGAGATTCGCATAACTCTTTCAGTAGAGGTTTACTTTCTAGATTAATATACTTATTACTGTAAGATGCACGAACTTGTGTTT
>JAWQUT010000066.1:1739087-1754792 GCA_033807755.1 Ellobium chinense | reverse complement strand
GAGTAGTTCTGAACTCCACAAGATTCCAAGTTCAGATTCCTTCATGCGGGTTCACGGATGCAAATAATCTCCACATCTAGACTGGATCAACTTCTTTTTCCAGTACTCAAGAAATTCATTCTTTTCTTTGGCAAGTTGAACAGTAACACCAACCACAGCATAAACTTTCCAAGCGAAATGAGCTGTAACGTTTTGTACTCATGCTGACCTTTCGACATAGAGAGAGACATCCTTATAATAATTAAAAACATCGCTCTCAAGTGTTCAGTCTAACACTGTAGTTCTTTCAAAACGTTTCACTGTCAAAAATATACATGCATCTTGTGAAATCGATCTCAAGAGTGATGGTATGCACTTCTTGGATTCGGCACATCAGAATTATACTGCTCTGATTTATAAAGTCTGATTCTGCAACAACATAGGATCTTACGCACACTCTATCTCATAACTGGTCGGAACGGATCTACACATTTACTACAGCGGAGACTATTTTTGCAAGAATCTCGTTGCACACCCCACACGTGCAAGTTGGTGCGCTCCAGTTCCCATCATTTACAATTTTGTTTCTTTTTGGCTCGCTTGCTTGACGCCACGCCCACTACCCATGCAGTGACGCATCCATCTTTTACTTTCTCAATTATTACGTGGTACAAAAGCTTGAAATGTGTATAAAAGTCCATGAGGAGACGATTTGCCAAATCTACTTTGTAATCCTCGCTGCGCTACAAAATATTTGCATTACGAGGGAATCAAGAACCTGTCTTAACCTATCCGCATGAGACGAATATACCATTATAGCAAACAGAGAGTGACATGTAATCATTTTACTGCGAATTTCGCTACCACACGCTTGATACTAGATCTACTTGTTGACATGGAACAGAGCTGCTGAATCAGACGTGGTATTCTCATCTGGCTCTAAGCAGCTGCAACATATTGTTCCTGTCACGCCATTTTTCCATCAGCTTGGGTTGTTGACTCGGGTCCAAAATTAGCTTATGTTTTGGCATTTGGGAATAGCATGTCTCAACCAAAATGCGTTTTTATCCCTTTTCATACAGGCGCCATACAGATTACTTGGGCGTTGCTCACTGCGCGCGCGGGGTGGACGGTAATTTCACATGCACACGTGGGGGTGAGCTCAAAACATGCTTACTGTGTAATTTGTTATTGCGAATATGCGGAGGAATATTGCACGTCACACACAGCAGGTATCAGGACTACATTATATATATATATATATATTTTTTTTAATAGCCGCAATCCAACACTGGCTAGAAATGGCGAGGGACTGGGATGGCTGAGCTGAGAATCTACTGTCAGAGTTGTTATTTGACCCTGCAGACAAGAAACTCTCTCACTCGGAGACCGAGGCCACAGAGGATCTTCAGAGGCAGAAACTCCCCTGTCTAGAAAGTGTTTCGGTCCTTTGACTTCTTGACACTCTAAAAAGGCTGGACCACGCTGGGGTCATGACTCTACAGTGCCCTTATGTTGACTCTGTGTGTATGTATGTATGTATGTATGTATGTATGTTGTATGTATGTATGTATGTATGTATGTATGTATGTATGTATGTATGTATGTATGTTACCATGAAAAATTCGTTAAGTACACCCAGCTCAACGACGCCCTTAACGACCAGGGGTATAACACAAAGACCATCATTATTATCATAGGGTCCCTAGGAAGTACTAGGAACTGTGCACAGGAGAGTTGAATCTGGACTGAAGATGCTTGGACTGTCCAACTCTGAGGCATCGGCCTGTTGCAAATACATCAGCATCAGTGCAGTTATAGGCTCGTACAGAGTTTGGAAAAGACGATTGACAGTTAAGCCAGCTGGCAATATCGAGTAGTACGTGTACATACAATTCCGGATCGATTCGGTTTGTAAATCGAACATGTACTCAATAAAGTTCTTGAGATGTGTATGTGTGTGTGTGTGTGTGTGTGTGTGTGTGTGTGTGTGTGTGTGTGTGTGTGCGCGCGCTGGTTTACTATCATTGTCTCAGCTGATGTCAACTGCTCACAGGAGTACTCGTCTCTGTCAGCAGTAAGAAATCCTACCGTCTGTCTCCTTTTCTTTCTATCCCTTCAATATGGATTCAAGGGTAGCTCTTGGATTGTCAGTGAGTGCAAGTGAATCAGTGAATCAATGCCAGTGAGTGAGTGAGTGAGTGAGTGAGTGAGTGAGTGAGTGAGTGAGTGAGTGGGTAAATCCCAAAAGAAAAGGTCGGTGAAATTATTTCAAGTGAAGCCTATTATAAGATGTCCGTATGTTAGAGAGAGCACCACTATGGAGAGCTAGGGGATTAAAAAAAAAGGGGGGGGGGAAGGGGGGCAGAGACCGGGCAATGGAGGAGCAATGGGAGGATCAGGACAAGGAAGAACGGGAAAAAATGAATTACCTTCAACCGGTATCCACAGGTGACCCCCAAGTACAGTACAGAATCCTAGGAACAATACAGAATCTTATAAAATCCAAATGTCCCGTCCATTTCGAAGCAGTGACTTCATAACTTCTAACGTGTTTTTTTTTTTGTTTTTGTTCGCTTCTCTCATTTTTATTTCTCAATTACCTACCCTGACGTTTATGAGATTTGTACGCCTGTGTCTTCATTACGGAAGTCATTACGCTCAAACACAAAAACACAGAGAGAGAATTATCTTCTCACTCAGGGGTCTTTCCCCCTACATCTAAAGACGTGCGTGGCCTCGTTCTGCACCCAAGATAATGAGTATAAACATTATAATAACCATTACCTCGCCTTGCTCTCGTGAAACCCAGTACAGACAAAAATTACTAAATATGCTCATCATTTGAAACAAAACAAAAAAAAAATAGTATCACTTTAAGAACTGAAGAGCATCAAAAAAGGTGGGTTTTTTTTTCACTTGTGTAACCGTTTTCTCATCCACCCCCGTGACCTATGACCTACCCCACCTGACCTCTACTCATGACGGTCAAAGTTACTGTTATAGAGGTAAACGTCATTGATGGCGATAGTGGATATCCGAAGAACCCTATTTGAAAAACATAATTCCACACATTCCAAGGTCACATTTTGCAGATGGGCCGTTTTATCAGAGTAAAGTTGACTGGATTGAAACGGAAAAACACAAACCAACAGAGGCAGGTGGGAGAGCTAAAAAAAAAAAAAGTGACAGTGCAAAGATCACCTCCCGCCTGGGTGACCTACATCATGACGCGCAACATCTTCCCTGGAGATGCTAAACAGACACTGTTAAAGACTGGAGCAACGGACGACCTTGAACTCGCTTTGTCTCTATCTTTCTCGCTAATTCCTTCATTTCACGGGGGAACACTTCATGCGCCACAATCACAACTTTACCAGGAGAGGCATGATAAACAAACAAAATTATCGAGATGTGCTTCACTTTATCAATTAATAAACAGCACATATGGCTGGTTATCTCGGAACCTACAAGAACTACCAGACAGAGAATAATCTTGATGAAAAGATAGAAAACCTTAAGCTCTATACAAAGGTGTCAAAAGGTGAATTTGACCCTTTCTAGCGAAACCCCCCCCCCCCNCCCCCCCCCCCTCCTTAAACCGGCAGGATATTTCTCCCACTCTTCACTGAGGTGAGCCATGAGTAGGAACAGTAATTAATTCTACCACTGTGCGACGCATTTTATAAAACACACACAACAAGACAAAACAACCACAAAAAACACCAACCCTCTCATGATACGATACGCAGAGGGTGGAAAAATGTCGCACAACTCCTAACCACGTTCATTGCCTTCTACATTTCGCAACACCATTTCTACAATGGAAAAAATAAAGATCTGAATCTTTCCACCTGTTCTCTTTAGCCCGGCCTGAAACATCAGACGTCAACTTTCATCAGATAAACTTCATGTATTTTCTCATGGTTGCTGTTGCCAATGCAATGCCTTCTCTCTACTACAGAATGTCTTTTCACTGCAAGAAATTAAATGCCACTGATTTTGTAAAGCTTTCTGCCTCAAGATATTGTAGGAATTTTTAGTATTCCTTCCCTCCCTCCCCTTTTCCTTTTTCGCACCCCATTCCCTCCCCACCCCATCCACCTCTCAGCACAATGCATGATACGAGGTGGTTTTCTTGTCTTCCTAAAGATATACAGTCGACTCCGTTTAACGACGATCTAGGTAATGGCAATTTTCGTTTATTCGTAACATTTCTCACATAACAAAGTGCTATATTTCTCACATAACAAAGTGCTATAATTCTACATAAAAGTCACTGGAAAAATCCCTGCTCCTCTTAATCGCAACTTTTCTTTGTTCCTAAGGGGTTGCAACTGCGTAGATTTGACTGTAAATAACCTTCCGAAGGACAAATCGCAGCACAAAAGGGAAGATTTGGGNGGGGGGGGGGGGAGAGAGAGAGAGAGCGAGAGAGAGTGCGCGCGCGCGCGCGTGTGTGTGTGTGTGTGTGTGTGTGTGTGTGAGAGAAAAAAAAGTGGTGATTGATGGAAATCTTGCACGAAAGGACTAGCAGAAAGGTGGGGAGTATTTTCCCACGTTTAACGTTCACTAACAGGTCAGTAATCACAGCAGGGTTAAGGCGACCTGAAACACATCAACAAGCCAAGTCCCTATCATAACTGAGAGCTTGTGCATTAACAATAGAATCTCTTACCATCGTAAGAATTATATCAACTCTCCATCTGAACCCTACTAAGGGCGCATTCAGCACCCGTTGGTAACAGATTCCACTGTTAATGCGTGAGCTCTCATGTAACTGACGTCGCTACGTCCGAGGGGCGCGTATTAAGAAGAGTCGCCTTTTTAAGACCTGATAACCTCTCTCTCACAGCCAAGCTAGCAACATAAAAATTTCATGGTCTCTCACATTATTTTTCCGGCTCTGCACACAAAGCTCCATGCCTCTGGAACCTGCTAAAAGGTGGTTACGTCGTTCCTGATAGGTCAAGGTCAGAATAACCTCTTGGAACTCTCTGAGAATTTCTTCTGGAAACCACAGAATGAACTTGCTTATCTTCTGAGTATTTGTTTGACAACAGGGAATAACAGGATGTCATAAGGCGATGACACCATTTTTACTTTCTTTTTTTTTTTCCTTTGTCCACCAAATTACATTTAGTGGTTTTTACGACAGTGCAGCGGTACGTGGTATTTAAAAGCTTGCGCATTAACGATGGGATCTCTTGCTATCGTAAGAACTACATTAGGGCATCGGTGCTGAATTCAGCAGCAGCATTCAGCATGCACAGTTAATGCAGATCTTACGATGGTAAGAGATCCCATCGTTAATGCACAAGCTCTCAGTTAACATCCAAACCCTAGTCTTACTCTCATGCGGCTCAAGAGGACGGTGTGAGCAGTACCTGGGATAGGAAGGTGAGTGCAGCCAGATGAGCTGTTGACAGAGATGTGCATGTGCTCTCACTACTGCTCACCCCGAACTGACCACATTCATGTTAGTGTAAATGAGCTGCTGCAAATGAGATTTCTGTCTGCCTTGCTTCTGAGCGGTGTGGAGGTAAATGTGGGCGATTCAGAGTACGATCACAGGAGTTGTCATTATCATCATCATTTCAGGACAGAAGTATCTCTCAGCCCAGGCCTTACACAAACTGTAACATTTAATTTGAAATGTTCGGATCTCGGGTCATTCATTAGCTCACAAATATTTCTGGCGTTTATTTGTATTTGGTCTCTTCCGGCTTCATTACTCTGTGCTGCCTGATGGAATGGAATGTGGTTACCATTTTGTATTCAGCTGACTGACTGACTGACTGACTGATTGACTGACTGACTGACTGACTGACGCACGCACGCACGCACGCACTCACTCGTGCATGCGCGCAGGCATTCGAGTACTCAGCATTTCTCTTTTTTTTCCCTTCTCTTTCCATCCCATTTCCCACCACAGCATCTGTAACGATGAACAAATAGATCTAATCTTCTTAGGACCTCAGCCTTTTTTAGGGTGATGCATCTAATCCTTTTAGAGCTGGATTAAGCCAGGTCACAGAGAAGAATGCAGAATGCGTGCGTGCGTGCGTGCGTGTTTGATAGAGTGAGTGAGTGAGTGAGTGAGTGAGTGAGTGAGTGAGTGAGTGAGTGAGTGAGTGAGTGAGTGAGTGAGTGAGTGAGTGAGTGAGTGAGTGAGTGAGCTAGCCAGCCAGCCAGCGAATGAGCGAATGACTGCGTGCATGAAAGAGTAACTAAATAAATGAATGAGATCGTGTTGCAATTCTTTCCTCTACGATGAAATGTGATGAAATGTCCAGCTAAGACAGCGGCCTAAAAACCATACAAGACAACCCATGAATCATGTCCAAGGAGTCTAATGTAAACACACACCACATACCAAAACGGCACACAAAGACAACTTCTCTAAGCCCAGAGAGAGGCCCCAAATAGAGCTCCCATTTCTCCCAGCAGGAAATAATATTAGTCTAATTTTTCACGATTCTCGCTAAAGTGTAAAGGTGTCTGATGGTTATTCATGACATCAGCTCGAAATCCCTGAATAAACAGCCACAAGAGCTGAAACAAGCCACAAGAGAAGGTGAGAGCTAAAAAAGAAAATCCGAGGAAAGGAAGCAAGAGTGAAAATGAGCTTGGCGGAAGTGAAATTTGGGTTTTCCTGAATCCTCAAGAAGGCGCCTAGAAAAGAAAAAAAACAAAACAAGTAGCCTAGAGAAAAGGAAATATAATGAGAAAGAAGAATACCACAAAAGGTGAAAGAAAAAAAGGTTTTAAAAGAAAGCTGACGTTTGAGAAGTGAGAGGCTAGAATGGAAGAAAGAGGAATGTTCTTGTTACAACTCAAGCAAGTATTTCACACTTAATACTGCTTCAACATTCCAAGCCAAACAACAGCCGTAATGGTGATGTAGTCACGTGTTAACTCATTCCGGTACTGTTTACAATAACTGCTTACTATCGTTCTTATTATGATCTTTTGATTGTCTATCGTCCTGGCTGGATGCTACCAACTACCCCACAGTAGTAATGACGCGCATCTCGAGAACTTTCTCCCACCTACACTTTTTTTCCCCTGGCACTCCGGAGTAGTTTCCAATCCAGGCAAAATGAGAAGATATTTCTCTCCCCTCTCCCTATGCAAACACGACAAGCCCTTGAGACTCCAAGCGTATTTACCTTTGCTAAATGATTATACATTTACACAAGCCACCTTGGAGGCGCCTCTCTCTCTCTCTCTCTCTCTCTCTCTCTCTCTCTCTCTCTCTCTCTCTCTCTCTCTATCACTCCCAGCTTCCCTGTTATGGATAATGAGAATGAGCGAGAGAAACGGAAAAAAAAAAAGAAAGAAACCGAGAGCGAGAGAATGATGGTATTTAAAAAAGCACAAAAGGAAAAGCCAGCCAGCGCATGATGATATTGCAATGCAAACAGCTGAAAAGCAGTGAAGTAAATACTGGGGATGGAAACAGCGCGTGGGAGGATTATAGATGGCGGCTGTGACAGCGTCGTGAACCATTCATTAAAGACAACTGATGAAAACCATTAGACAAATGTTAAAGGAACCTGTGAGCTCGGACAGATATAAAACATCATGACAAAAATTATAAATAGAACCTCGTCAAAGACACCCTCCCCCCTACCCCCTCCCTTCCCTTTCTCTCCACATCCCTATTCAAATTCATGTCTTTTTCTGCTCCGTTCCTGTTTGGCGGTATTTACATAGAGCGGTCACTGTAACCTTATGAGAATAGTTTATCCTTATACAGCTTCAGGAGCGTCGTGTGCCACTACAAACCCCATACATTTTTTTTTATCAAACAGCGCTCGCTCCACCAATTATACTTAACTGTTTCAATTCAGAAATGGATTTCATTCCGAGGCGGAAATGAAGTTGGGATATATGGGAAACGGTCAAAAAAAACAACAACAAAGGCCAGCAAGAGTTTCTTTTTGTTTTTCATCTGCACTCCCCACCGCTTCCAATTATTTTTCTGGGGGGAGGGTAGGGGTGGGGTGGGAGTGTGAGAAGGGGCAGATTTCACTGGGTTTATCCGGAATCTCTCAAAATATAATGAGCAAAAGAACGTTGTGAAAGAATAGATCCATTTATCTGCAAACAGAGCATGACGGGGAGGAAACTGTAAGAACGGAACATCATGGCGTCATCTTCCCATGTGCAAACAGCTTCAAACTTCATGAATGTCCGCTTCTCCTTACTCTAAGAGGCAAAAAGCTTTTTAAGAATAAGAGGGATATCAAAATGAAGTCAACAAAGAGCTTTTCTTGCGTATCGCGTTGGCAAAAGTAGACACGCGCATACATGTCACTGTATAGCCTTCCCTGATGTCACGATCATACTATACTTTATAATCTAGCTGTGAACTTCACTGAGTCTTCACTTAAATCGTCTGTGGCGTGCGTTAAAATCTGTGAAATCTCTTTGAAAATACAAAGCAGTATTCTGGGGGTGCGAAATGCATTTTGAAATATTTCTGAGGTATATTTTCTAAACTATTAGACCAGGGCTGTCAGTAATGACGTCATCATGGTTGTCGGTTTCGTGGATAACATTAAATTAAGCTGGCAAACACAAAGGGCTCTTAATCCTGTGAAAGCTGCTATTCATACCAAAACATGTGTGTTTCCTGCTTGGTTAGACTGTCTCCGGTCATTCATTTTACATCATCTTCTATCAGTTTTGACTGATTTTTATAAAACAAATTCTTTCCTCTCTTCCCATTGCATTCATGCCCACGAGCAATGCATGTCCAAAGCCTCGTTAAGAACTTCGCTTGAATGTTCAGGTTTAAAAGTGATTGCCTAATGCATTTTTTTATATCCACACAAACTCTACAAAAACAAGCTGTCACGCGTCAACAGGTCTCTGTATGCTTAATGAGGAAACCTTAGACTTCCTATGTGAATTCGCTGTTTAACCAATCTTTTCTGTATATCAAATGTACCCAAATGGACTGGCGTAGTTTAAGAAAACAAATTCTTGAATCACATATTCTATACAACACTTGATGTCTCTAGCCAGAGGCTAGAAGAACAAATGCTGTCCATGTTGATAAACTCTGAAGAGTTTCTACCACACAGACAGAAAACGAAGGAAGACATGCTCTCATACCTCAGACATGTGCACCAAGAATGAGCTACATCCTCTCAGATCCGCCCAACTCCCGGTGGTTCCAGGATAAAAACGCCGCGGGATATGGATCGTAAAAACATCTTCCTGAAGATTATGACGTACACATGTTCCTGTTTTCTCCATGTGCAGCCAAGCACAAAAAACCTCCCATCAAAACATGCAGACCAAAAAATTGCATTTTATCTTCCTTGCACGTGGGAGAAGAACACTGACTGTGAATGCCTAGAATATACTGGTTTATTTTTTCAAGGTCCAGCTGGCTGATCTGGACAATACGTGCTTTAAAGTTGACGTGGTTCAATCCCAAACTTCCTTAATTTGTTCTGGCATATGAAGTAACAGCCGTGATCAGGACACATGGCATCTGACAAGGAGAAGGATAATAACAATAATAAATGAAATCTCGTTTCTCGGTACCATGTTGTCCAACACTCAACTTTTACTCAGTATCAACACTCAACTTTTACTCATCTTTTACTCAGTATCAACATTCAACTTTTACTCACTATCAACACTCATCTTTTACTCATTATCAACACACTTCACTCAGTATCGATCCTATGCTGTTGTACCTGTTGATGGTATCGGCGGTAATCAGTCATGCTAAACTCAACCGGCCGATTCCTGTGTGCAGGCGCCATCATAAACCCTTCTGTGTATCGGACATCGGATAAACGAATGTTTTAGCGATAAACGAAGAGCATTTTTGCTGATACCGCCAACATCCACATTTGCGTTAAAGTTCAAGCATATTTCCGGACCACATAAAGTACAGTCAAAGAGAAGCTGTCAAAAGCTCTAAACGTTTCTTTCGTTTGGCTGGAAGGAAACATGAAGTGAATTTTCAGGAAGTATTTTGTTTACTTTCCATGAATATCTTGTCTTCTTTACGATATCGGCACCTTCACACGAGCAGAGCCGCTGTCTACCAAGGACAGACCTAGATTTAGCTAAATGTACACTGAAGCAAGAGACGATTTTTCTAGCGTACGTGGTATATCGGATATAACCGTTAGAATATGTCTTTATACAAGACTGTAATATTATTAATGTAATAATGATAATAATAATGCGGTTTATAAGTCTCGTATCCAGGCTAATGCCCGCTCAAGCGACTTCACACAATTATTACCCGAGCAGGCCTGATCACTCTAGGACTTTATCAGCTCCTTGGGGAGCATACAGTGCCGCTGCCATTTACAGGCGCTGATCACTAGCATTCTGACAATATCTTTCACTGCCTATAGCCAGGTACCCATTTCACAAATGGGTGGACTGGGGGAAATGTGAATGAAATGCTTTACCAGGGTACTTACAACATGACCGTGATCGGGAATTGAACCCAGGACTTTTAGATCTCCGGTCCAATGCCTTATCAATTCGACCACTCTTCTCCACTGTGCTATATCAGCTGTGATATGCGTTGATTCATTATCAATCACTGTATTATGACATATCGTCCGTCTATGTACCACAGCTGGGTCCTGGGTTTTTTTTATATATAAATAAGCTTGTTAAACTTGTTAAACTGATAATGGCTATAATTAGCATCACAGGCACACTACTGTCATCTGCCTATGACGCAATCTCTTAATTAATGAGGGTTTTCCCATGATCCACCAAGACCTTCGTGATGCGCCACTGATGACATGTCCCTGTGTTTTTCTACCTCGCCATCACTGTCTTCTCTTCCTTTCTCTGTCTTGTTAAATCTACATGGAACTTCAAATGTCTCAACACCTGTGTCTGTGCTTTTTATTTTTACCCCTGACTCCCTTTCACCTGATTGATAGTTATCCTTTGATTGATTAAAACCTTGCTTAAGGGAATGGTTGATCGACTACCTGGTGAAGAGATTGGTTGGTTGAGTGATTCATTGATTAATGATGACCCTATGATTGATATGTCATCTGATCCGTCATTTGTTTTTGTAACTGTGTGCTCACATATCACTTTGTGGCCTAGGCTTTTTCTATTTTAAATAAATCTTGAAAACTTGAAACCTTGACCTTCACTTTTAACTAAGCACCAGCTGCCGCTAGTGTCCTTTGCCCGTGACCTTTACTCCACTTTCCTGACCTCTTTATCTCTTCCTCTCCTTTCTCCCCTCCCCCACCCATCCCAAAAGGATGGTGACGAGTGTGGATTTCCACCAAGCTTCCCAGACGTGATATGAAAAAAAAAAAAAACCCAGAAAAGCCTATCCCATTCTTTCCTTTTGCTATGTGGGTCAATCTAGTGTAAGGTAGCAGTAATCCCTCTTGACTTGTCAATGAACTCATTTCTGGATAAGCTACTCAGAATTACCAAACAGAGACGGTCTATGCGACAGGGGACGCGAAGGGAGACAGTGAACTCCCCAGTAACGGGTGCAGTGGGATTAACCATCTAACCAAACATCATTTTCTCCATGGGTTGAAAAGAGCAAACGCTGATCTCCCTCTGTGATCCGGGTCAAGTCGGAGACATAGCATCCAGATCCAGTCTTACGATAGAATGTCCTCATGAGCTAATACTTCAGGGGCTCAGTGAGCAGTCTTGAGTTTGTGCGGTTTCTCAGTTCATGAGTAATAATAAAAACTACATCCAAACTAAATCCCCCATTCTAAGAATGAGATCAACATGGCTGACAGATCACTGATTGTGGTCGGAAGATCCCATTATCAAAGCGAGAGAGACAGCCGACGCACTTGAGCCGATAATTATGAAACCTAACGCACCGAAACGCACCAACGATGAAAATCTCAGACGTTATGAAAAAAACTGGATCGCGGCTGGCAATCAGAATTACCCAATCCCGGAATAATTACAAGTCTAAATACATAAGAGCGATAGTATCTGACTGATCTGACCCGACTAAAACACAGGCATAGACGTTTTTATCTCGTCCTTACATCCGGGTTTTTCTATGACCCACACCAACAGAGGAGCCAAGAACAAGAATCTCCAAAGTTCATCTTTATATATCTTTATATCATCATATATATGGGGTTTATAAATTTCATGCCCAGGCTAATGCTCTATCTCACAACTTCACATTATTATAACACCGGCAGGCCAGATCACTTTAAGACCTTTTCAGCTCCTTAAGGAGCAAAGAGTATCGCTACCATTTACAGGCGCTCCTCACTTGCATTCTGACAATATCTTTCCACAGATGGTGCTTCTGAGGAAAATATGAATGAAATGAACTTACAGAAATGAACTCTGAAGTCCAACGCCGTGACCATAACCATTCAGCCATGTTGCTCCACTAGTGATGTTTATATGCTGACTGCCAGAAAATGGATTTAAGACAAGTTCGTCATCTTGAGTACGCGGGGTTTCTCGAGTTCTGTACATTTGGTCGAGATCCTACCATACTACACAATGAACGACTTGAACGAGGGTAGATAATAATAATAATTCTAAGACACTACCATTTTACAACGTAGACAGGAAAGGCAGGACATCTGCCTGCGTCATACATATAAAAATGTGTCAAATATACATCATATTTGAGAGCTTGCGCTTTAACAGTGGGATCTCTTCCCATCGTAAGAATTACATTAGTGCCTCGGTACTGGATGTATCCTTGGTAGAGCTCAACATGCAGAGTTAATGGAACTCTTACGGTGGTAAGAGATCCCACCGTTAAAGCGCAGGCTCCGGATTTACCAGCATTTTAAATGTGCAATGTGACAACTGCGTAAGAAAAAATTTTTGCTGAATCCTTTTTCCGGCTAAAAGAATTGATGGACGGGTCCGAATCTAAAACAGAAACAGTTTTTTCAAGACTATTCAGGTGTAAAAATATATCATATATTATCCACTCTAGACTGTCACCCATGCAAGTCTCATACAGACCGTTCACAAAATGCATTCTTGCTCTTTCATACACCGGGCACTCCTACAGAAAATGAATGTCCTCTTTCACTCTACAACCTTCCATGCAATATTCCTCAGATTCTTTCAGTCTCGTTCTATACAAATCTGCGTTTAAACTGAGAGTGCTTAAATAATCTTAAGGGTCAAGTGCATAAAATTGAAGCCTATTTTTAGATACATTAAAACTTGCTTCCTTTTAAAAAAATCAAGCAGGGTGGGTTTCAATTTGCGACTCAACTATATATTTTAAGAACACTTCGCTCTTCGTTAAAGGGAAAAAATCCAAAGTGCCTCTTTGTCAGACTGAATCAACGCCATCACAGAAACCCCCTCAGCTTTTAGCTGTGCGGTTTGTCAAACTGGGCATGCAAAATTCTAAAAACTTTGTTATATAATCCAGAGTAATTCTTTTTTCGTATTATTTTTAAAATATTTGAGTTTATCCATGAAATTACCTATGGTATCAATTCTATCTGCCCATCCATGTTCTTTTCAGATAATTCTTCTTGAACCTGTCTCAAGACGCTCCACTCTGCTAGAAGCACACTGATACCGAGAAGCTTTTCGCACTTCACACACTCCACACTTCACACCTACGCCATGTTGTCTTGCAATTTCAGGGCATAGAGTTCCTTGTTGAATAGATTAAAAGGCATGTTAACACAATATGGCTCACGGTAAGAAGAAGCAATTAGAAGATATTAATGGAGGAAAAAAAAAAGTAAATTGACTGAAACAGGTTGGCATGCTGTGAAGAGACCAATTATATCGCGTTATGTAAAAACTCGGCACTGAGAGCGTCATGGAATAATCCATTAATCGAGCCAGGTTGTATATCTACATTAAAAACAAACCCACAAAAAGCCGCCATTTTGCGTGCGGTCTAACGTCACACCAGATTACCGCTGCTTGAATCGACTTCAAATTGGGCAAGTGTTTCTCTCTGTAAGGAAAACGTTTCTTTTCCGGACCTGGTGTTCACTAATAAAGTGAAGTTTCTGTTTTGTTAATTTGGTTTGGAGCAGTAATTTCATTTTTCATCAAAGTTTTTAATTCAGCTTTCTTTAATTACTCGTGCAATGTCGGTCAACAGCGTCCTGTCTCGTCGAAGTGAATGTGATGCGTTGGTGCGGGTTTTCTTGAAGTTGGACTCTCATAGTATGAATCGATATAGTCTGGCAGAAAAATGAAGATAAATGTGAAGTCTGGACTGAATAACTGCTTGACACAAATAACATTCACCAACATTTGGTCTGGGCAGTAACTCTGCTAGTTCACCATACTGAAAGACTTCAAGGGATTGCACGTCTTCCTTTTCGCCACTTCCAGTAACACCAATCCGTAGAAAATAAATAATAAAAAATCTGAGGGTCATTTTGAACGGAGGCCACACAAACATTGTAAGATTGCAGCATAACAAACCTACTTGTTGGTGTACATACAAAGCACATACGGATGTCTGAGTAAGAAAATCAACTGTCTGTTCAACAGATTTTCTAAGCGGAACAAAACAGACCCCAAAGTATCCTTAGATACCGTAAACAAGCTCTTTTTATTTCTATTTTTTCCCGTAATGAATTAATGTTATCTTAAAAAATGGTCTCTTAAACAAAGAATAATTTTACTGCGTCCCATAAATATTCTTAACAGATTACATAATGCCCTCCGTGCCATTAGGGAATAAACTAAGTTAATTTCCGGTCCTTTGAAGGAACAGCTGATCTAGACTAGGGTGTTTCTGAAACAGAGAACCATTACTCGCGTTATATCAGGACTTCATAACAAAGGGAATCATAAACTTTCAATGCACGTGGTACAAAGAAGGGCGTAAAACCTCATTCGTTCTAAAATTGGCTTTCTACTTAAGCAGACGGAAAACATAACTAGTGCATGTGTTTCCTTGCTCTGGCATGTTAGTGCAAGAAAATGGGTGGGTTGTTTTGTTGTTGTTGTTTATAGAGAGAATACTGAGAGGACTGGGAAATATGCACAATGATAAATTCTTTCGGAATCTCAGAGAACAAGCATCCTTGTTTAACGAACGCACCATTAAATTCAACGGTGACACGGTGACTTACGCGATCTTAAGATAAACAGATCCACAAGACATGAGACAGCTAATGAGAGGCCACCTTCTCGTTTACAACAACTCTTTGTCACTCTCTGCCGACTACTGGATACTGATTTGCCATGACAAGTGTCTTTTTATTAAATATATTTTGTTTTAAAAAACAAGAAAAGGGGAGGAGACAGGAACGACAAATGAAAGTGGGAAGGGTGTGGCGAGTGAATGATAGCAATGGAGAAAAATATTTATCCTAAAAAGAGAGCAACTGAGAGGAAGAAATGAGATAAAAAAGAGAAGCTGACAGGCAAAGCTACATTTCACACCTTGGGAGACTGGCAACTTGAACAATGTGCAGAAAAGCAGGTTCAACAGACGGCTGTGCGGTGTGCGGATGGGATGGGTGTGTCCGACATGCAGAGAATGTTGTGGAGATCCCCAGCAGCTGGATCGAAGACGGTACCCATATGGCAACTCAAAATGGATGCCAGAGTGACAGGATAAAGAGAAAAGAGAATGAGCAGTGAGAATGAGAAAGAAGGATCAGTAAGACTGTAGAAAAGACGTACTGGACTGCAATGTAACAAATTAATATGCCGAGAAATAAGATCGGTGGATGGCCATGGACATCCCCTCCCCCTCCCCCC
>JAWQUT010000066.1:1695356-1715192 GCA_033807755.1 Ellobium chinense | reverse complement strand
AGAGAGAGAGAGAGAGAGAGAGAGAGAGAGAGAGAGAGAGAGAGAGAAGGTGTGAAAAGTTCATGAAAATTATCTCAAAACTTCAGCCTTGGAAGTTTGTGCCACCATTTTGTTACAGGATCATAGGAAATCCTAGCATTACAATGATGACTTTTAAGAGCATTCGCCTCTTTTTCATTTGCTATGTTCTCCGAGAACTGTTTAGCCAAATCTGACTGCCTGGGACAATCATTAATTTTCTGGCTTTTTCCATACATTTTATACTTTTGTGTGTTCTTATGGATAATCTAACACTGTTAAATGGCTGCTTGGAATAATTATAGTTCTGCAAGTTTCTTGAACTGATAACTAGACTAGACCTTCCTGCACCCACCCACGCACTGGCCACTCATGCCTTAATTCTCCCAGTCGCTAGAACTGATTTCACCTGGCATTTTCAAACTGATGGACAATCACAGTCATCATCTTGTTAACGACACTACATGGTCTTCATCTCCGTCCTCAGCACTTCCTTGAGTAGACAAACGGGAATTTCCTTTCCATGTTCCACGATCCACTTAGGCAATCTCAAGGGAGACCACCGCCCCGTCAACGACACTAATCCACGGGAAAGAATCCATTTTTGTCATCAGAGTAATGGGCCCCTGCTTCTGTTATTAAAGTGCACTTGAGTAATGGCCGGAGAGGGTACTGCTACTAGACCGCTCTAATGTGGCTGATCAGCACTTCCTGATTAGATATAAGTGATCCATATACATCGAGCTCTTTAAGAGCAGCCCAGAACCTGGAAACGTCTAAAGACATCGCGGGAGATCTCACATAATGCCGGACATTACCCGCCCATTAAGCGGACACTAAATGGCTATGTCGCTGTTCTATGAGCAGGATTCCCCCGTGGCTAAGTAGTGAAGCAAACTCTACCGTATGCATATGCGTTCATCTAAGGACTCAAAAACGTCACAATGGGTCATTCTACTGAAATTACCTACCTTGGGGTCGCTACGTGACCTTCCCAACGTGCAAGCGAACTTCACGTTTTTCCACTTTATCCGCAGTGTAGCTTTAAACAAAACTAATCCGTTCCAATATTTCATGATACAGAATTAGTGTTCTGTTTTTTGCATGTAAAAAACTCATCATTGTATTCGTACTGTTATAATCTCATCAACGGCTAGTATTCTAGTCAAAATGACAAAATAACCTTTAAACGCCCCAAGCATTTAAATGCACCGGAAGAGAAAACCCTTAACGTCATTCAAAAATTGCCAGCAGCAGGCGGTCAAAATCACTCCCAAGAATCAAAAACATGTATTTTTATGAAACACTGGCAAGGGGTATATTTAATAGGACCTGAAAATTGGGTCTGTTCGCGATCTACAACAACTGAGATTTTACAGCTGCTTTCCGGCTATCAGTCAAAGATTTAGGAGGGTTTTTTTTTAATCTTTTAAGAAAAGCGTTGCGATTAAGTCTAGGAAAAGAAAAGATTCCGCGCAGTCAAAGGTATTGACTTTATCCGGTGTCTAAGCTGAGGAATCAGAATGAGAATGTGTTTGAAGCCGAGCCGGCGCCATAGAGAGATACAACTGCGGACATGATCCTCCGTTATTATGGAGAAATCAAAACGCTGTTATTTAAAAGACAACTCCTGGCTGGGCTCCGGCTGTCAAACTCATCCTCCCCTTAGTCAGCACAGATTATCTGCCCAGAAGTGCAAAGCCAGAGAACAGACAGATCTTAAAGGGACAGGGGTAGATATGTGTCTCACAACCTCAAAAATCCACATTATTAAATTCAAAAAAAAATAACTTCACACAGCGAACATGTTCTTTCCGTCTGACATTTGCTGTGAAAACATTGCTGGAATGGAGGATTGTCAACCTGTGTATGCCGCCATTGCTCGTCCTGCATGATGTCATAAAGCGAGAAAAGCTAGCAGACAACTGGTGCAGACGCGTGGACAAACCGTCCGGACCAATCATCTGCTAGTTTATCTCACTTTTTGACGTCACACAACACGAGTAATGGTAACGCGCTGGATGAAATTCCGATATTTCTGCGATGATTACTCAGAAAGCGCCCGGCAAAAGAAAAAAAAATATACATAGTTTAAATTTTATAAGAAAATAATATGGGGTTATTAAGCTGTGAAACAAATAACTACCTCTGTCCCTTTAAGCGAAGGATCTCCCACCTTACTGCGATAATCGCCTTCTGGTTATTGCTCTTTTGCGTGAAAGACAGTAAATATGGTGCGCTAAAGTGCAAGGGAGTCATAAATGATTTCTTGCGACATAAAGATTGCAGCGTTCTTGCAGACACCGAGATTACATTGCCCTGAGGGACATGCGAGCGTTTAATTTGTCACTGGAGAACAATCTTCCTTTATCTTACAGGACACAGAGAGAAAAACCCAAACCAAATCACCGAGGAAACTTGCAGAGATGGCCATTCTCTACTCCCGACAATGATTTTGGGTGGATCTTATTCAATAATCCCAGAATCCTAGTGTCTAAGCAGTGAGTTATGATAGTCTCGTGGGAACCTTACTGCATCGTCAGAACTCAGTTTTATTGTTCTGTTTATTGTGCTTGCGAAAAATTTTAACCTGTGTTGCTGCCTAGTCTAATTGCCGGCATTTGTTTTTCTGGTGCTACGATATGGTCTAAGGACAACTGCAGATGGTGCGCAAAGGGGCCGTGTAATAATCCCTGCTGAACACAGATTTTTTTGTGAGATGGCTTCATCTTTTGAGCGGTATCCACGACTGTGCAAGAGCATACCTCAGATACCCAAAAAGTGCAGATCAAGTTAACATTTTTCGATTAAGAACTGAACACTGCAGCCTTGGCAAGCACCAATTTAAGATAGGCAAAGCAGCTCAGCTCTCTGTCAGTGTCTGCTGGCTGACCAAACACCACATGTCCTGCAGGACTGCTGTCCCCGGTAGAACTAAAAGGGTTGTTGTGGCTACTGCCAGATGACTATGGGGAAGACACAGACCTACAACTGACTACCCAGTTCATGGCCCATAACAGCCTGCAAGCAAGACCTAATAAGACTGCTCAATCATCATCACCAGCAGCAGCAGCAACAGCAGCAGCAGCAGCAGCAGCAGCAGCAGCAGCAGCAACAGATGAAGAAGAAGAAGAAGAAGAAGAAGAAGAAAAGGAGCGGAGTCTTGATCTGGATTAAAATCCACAACAACATGTGTGTTCATAATCCAGGTTTTTTACTTATTTCTCTGCTCAAGAGCCAGATAGTAGAAAAAAAATGTTTCCTGTCTGTTTAAATGGATACCGGTATCATCAGAATAACTTTTATACTGTCTTGCCTAACCATTTTTTTTTTTGGTTATAAATTTGGTTTGGCTTAGGTATCTGTTAGGATTACATTAAAAATAAGTGACGTCAAGGGCCAAAGATTTTCTTTTGGCCTCAGTTTACCAAATTCGAAGCTCTAACTTCAGTGAAAAATCAGGAGGAAATACTAGCATATTTCTTTGGCGTAAATCGTCCTTGGGTGTAGTACCGCGGTAAATGCCAGCCTGACCGAAATTCGGGTTTTAATCTTTTTTCTTTTGTGTCAAAACCTTGGATCTCTAGCTTCGATATGTCGTGGTGCGACAGGAAACTGTGAAATAATTCCTTATGTAATTCATCGAGAGGACAACATAATAATATGGGAATTTTGCACTCACTTGTCCAGGAACTTTACAAAATATCACAAATGAGAAAGCTACTAGTGTTCTTTCCAGACATGAACTAAAGTTGGACTTTTTACATCAACAGGTATCGATGACAAAACCGACTAAACCTTTTTTTTTTTTTACTTTGACTGTAGCTCAAAAGGTCTATCTGAAAAGACTGAAATCTGCTATACACTACACACTTCATTCACTTGGTCTAACACAGCTGACTTACACAGAATTGCTTGGCGAAATGATATTTTTTAAAAGTCGGACAGTTTTACTGCTTCGTCTGTAAAGTTTAGATTTCGGCATTTATCAAGAGACTGCACCCAAGCGATGAGAGATTCCATAATTTCAGAAAGGAATGAAAGGGTGACTACTAAATGGTGTTCATCTGCAAGTTTTGACGTGGCCGCCATCTTGTCCAACAGATCACCAATCTACCACAGGAGTCATGTCGAGAGTCCACTCAGCTTACACCAGACGCCAGCGGTACGCCAGGGTAAGGAGATCTGCTGGTCGACTTCTCAAGTCACAACCGACAATACCTTAATGAGATTGCGTCTGGAGGGTCAATGTCTTACACTTACAGTTCAACCACGTGAAGACAATCCCGCTCGCAGAAAGACAAATTGGATCCATCGTCACTGAATCTCTCAAAGCCTTCCTGGCAGATCCCTCCCTATGCTTACAACAGTTACGATGGATTACTGCAAAAACTGCTGGGCGGAACTTCTGTTTCCTCCTGATTGTTTGGATCGAGAAGGGTTTTGTTTTTCAAAACTGAGCCAATTCCTGGGGTGAACCAAAATAAAAAAGGATAATCTGATTTGTTCGTTGGCTATCTGCGTCACTTCCTGTTTAACGTTTTCTCAATCAACCGGCAGGCGCTAATGAATACCATAAAACAAGAAAAAAAACAAAACTAACAAAGACAGAAGGAGAGAGGGGGTATGTGTGTGAAATCTATGTGGAAGTTTTGGCCATCTCATCAACGTAAGTGTACAATGCGGTCAACACAACATTTCTGGTAGGACAAAGGAAGGAGGGAACAAAAGAAAAAAACACTTCCTCCATCATAAGATGCATCGGCACATAACGTCTACGTTCATACATCGTAAAACACAAAACACCCTAATACACAAAACATCGTAACAAACAAAAGCTCGTATTATGAACATTTGGTCGCATACATATTGATATAACTTTGTTCAAAATTCTATGCCAGTCCTGATAATGTTAACATAAGTCATGTGCGATCTCCAAAAGTTAACGCTGTAAATAACAGTATGAAGAATAGCGTCTCTTCGGGCTAATAAAAAGGTGTTAACAAGAAGGTATTATACCTCAATACGGACATTGCACAGCGGGATCTCGACAGTGAGTATACCCTTGATGTGTGCACAAACAGTGTGTTTATTATAAAGGTGTAATTAATATCCAGGTTCATGTGAACAATCAAATGAAAGAACAATAATGAACCTGAGGATATGAAATTAAACTTTAATAATGAAGTAACTTTTTAAATAAGTGTATAATATTGAGGTTCAGCTATATCCACACTGTTCAATATAATAAGCAGTGCATTGCGGGGGTTTTAATAAATGGTTCCCTGTTCTACCAGAGGGAAGAAATGGCAACTTTCAATCTCTTAAATATAACAAAACAAACTTGAATGTGCATACTTTGTTATAGGGCATCCCTTCTTGGGAAAAAAATAACAAAAATAGTATACTGAAGACAGAATTTCCCCCCTTGAACCGTTAAGAGCCGCATCAAAGTTCTGATCTCAGCAAAAGCCATCACCAAAATTCTTACCATATAGGCTTAATGCCAACATGAAGATAGAAGAGCTCAATCAATTATATTGCTCTGTCGCAAACTCGAGTTGGATCAGGTTACAAAATAACAACAACAATGACGCACTCAAGCCCATGACAAGCTTTCGTCATTTTCACCCTCCAGCCATCTTTCAAACTTTTCAATAGGATTCCATCGCAATGATGAGATAGAGAAGAAGGAGACTATAACAAGTAAAACTCTGCGGCGGTTCTTCCTCCTGCTCCAGCCGGCTCTATGGCGAGCATGTCTTAGATGGAGACATACACAGACAGTTTGCATTTCCCTCTTAAATGGATAATGATATATCACCATTTCCTTGATTCATGTTTACGCTTATTATACATGTGCGTGTTTGTATGTGTCAATGTGAGTGTGTGGTTGTGATGTGTGTGTGTGTGTGTGTGTGTGTGTGTGTGTGTGTGTGTGTGTGTGCTCTTGCGTGCGTGCGTGCGTGTGCGTGTGTGTGTTTGTGTGTGTGCGCGCGCGCATCAGCATATATGTGCATAATGATGTTCTCTTTGTCCTGTCAGCTACATTGTAACAGGTGGTGCAATCTCACTGGACGTAATCATGACATGAAGTTCTATGTTCATTCCTGCATTCCTTATTTCGTTCAAGATAGACTCTTTCGGCGCAGCACGGTAGCATTTTTCCAGACAGCGACCTATCTTGAGAGTACCATAATAAAAGGCACACAAAAGCTCATCTCAGGGAGACAGAGCGTGATAGTCTTTTCTATTCCCGCTCGTCAACAATTTTCTGAAGTCACGAATCTCGACTCCCCATTTGGTTCCGGCGTCCTCAAGGGTTAATGGAAATTAATTCATTCTGTGGCGTGCAGCTCTTCTCAATGGGTAGAAGGACATTTCATGGCTTGATCGTCTAGCCCTTCCTTCATTCATGTCTATTCGCCAGACTTTCCACTTTGCTCATCAGCATTGTCAATACTCACCACACAATGTACATGTCAATTAATTCATCCATTCATCCTTTCTTTCATTTGCTAATTAACAAACTTATTCATTCATCACATCTTGTCTTCTCAATTGTCCACATGATTTTATTCCTCACGTCTTTCCACTGGGTGGAGAAAGCTCATTCGTTCTCTTTTCTTTTTCACATTCTAGTCTACGTACTGACTCCCTACAGAAATGATTGTCTTTCGTTCCGTCTGTGCCTTTCTCTCTTTTTCTGGAATTGGTTTCCGCTCAGCCTGTCTTAATTTCAGTCGAAACTGTCATTCAGCTGAGCATCTCTTTGGTAGTGTTAAATTAAAAATTCAAGTGCGGGGTACAAAAGGAGAGAAGAAACATGATGAGACATTTCAAGAATCTGAATTCAATCGCGCACTGCACAACGTAGGACTATTTTTTTTCCAAATGTCACGAATAAAATATTTCATGCTGCATAGAAACTTTGCCAATCGCTAGTTTACCGTCTCTTGGAATGTTGTGAAGAGAAAATTGATATGAAAACGTCTAGTGTTTGAAATATCTGAGCAAATCTATCGGAGTCGGGTTAGTGTAAGCCGCCATTTGCAGGTGAGAGCTGTCTTCGCTGGTAACGATCGGATGGCACAGCTTTAGTGCCTGGTCCAGATGCCGTCAGAGAAATGTCTCCCTAGAAACGCCGTGACGTCATCTTCACTACAACTGACATGTTCCACCAACCTCTAGAGACTTCCGGGTCAACCTCAGGTCCATTCTCCTCAACTGGACCTCACTTCTTCCGCTTCCTTCCTCACTCTTCTTTCCGATCCAATCTCTAGCTCTGGACAATGGAATCCATCCAAAAAAAACAAACAACTGACATGGAGTAAAAAAAAAAAAGAATCAATTTTGAAATTCGATGATCATTCCTTCCTTTTTTCTCCTTGCCGCCTCCTTGTATAGTCTTGAGTTTTGGAAGCTTCCACAGCCATCTAATTCATTACAAACAAATGGGGAAGGAGATGAGCGTGGTAGGTGAGTGATACACCAGGGCCAAAAGTCGCCGATACATAATGGCGGCTGGACGCCCAAATCAAGGACGAAAACCGCCGCGTCTGTCTCCAAAATAAAGGGCGACAATCAGTTCGTATTGATCATTTCCCTTGGATGGAAATGTATTTTCCAAAGACAGTTCAAGAGGCGCAGATGGATGAAATGGGACAATCCATTCCACGGTTTGGGCAAGCACAAATGGAAACTGGGTGGATGGAACAATTGAAGCGGATATGGATGACGGGCTGATGCACGAGGGCAAGGGAAAAAGCGAGGGGGAAGGGGGTTCCGGGAGGAAAATGGAAAGAACGAAGACTTATCTACAACCAACGCGCGTGGAACATTGAGAGTTTCATGTGGAGGCTAAAATAAAATCTGAATGTTGAGAGGGCGGAAAGAGATATTCTGGAACATCATGGCATAAAGATGGAAGAAAACACGTCTAGCAGCTCTTGTCAGGCTCTAAACTTTCATTATCAAGAGGGAACGAGAGAGGGAATTTTTCATGTGAAATTGAGATCAGGTCACAGTTATTCGGAATGAGATACAACATAGAACTGGGGTAAAAAAGAATCGCCAGTCTTGTAGAAGCCTCTATATGAGATTCAGAAAACAATTTTGGGTTCAGTTGCGTCAACAAAACGCACAGACGAGATACCGATCTCTGACGTTTGTTTATTAGAAGCCACAGTGTATCCACATCAAAACAAAGTTGTCATATCAAACTTACACTCTGAAACAAGGCGCATTTGGTGATCTTGACCTCTTGTCGATATCTTGGACAACAAGAAGGATGGTTTGTTCGTTTTTACTGACACCAAAATGTCTAGTATAAAACAAAACAAACAAATTAATTTACACACTTAAAATGTGGTGATATGATCTTTTAATATAAAACTTCACATCTACAGCGATGAGCCGAAACACGAAAGCAAACAGAGCTGGTTAACCATTTTCGAAGGCTGCCCCAACAGAAGTGTCAAATCGCAATACCAGGCGGTTTAATTCTATAGTCCAGCAAAGACACCGATGCCAAAACCTCCTAAAGACCGTGTCACAATATTTCACATCACGTTCTCCATGGACCCCGTAGCCAATTCTTGAAGACAAGACACATAGACACATAATAATAATGCTGTTTATAAGTCTCGTATCCAGGCTAATGCCCGCTCACGCGACTTCACACTATCATTACCCCAGCAGGCCTGATCACTCTAGAACTTTCTCGACTCCCTGGGGAGCATACAGTGCCGCTGCCATTTATAGGCGCTGATCATTAGCATTCTTACTATATCTTCCACTGCCTATAGCCAGGTACCCATTTTACAGACGGGTGGACTGAGGAAAATGAGAATGAAATGCTTTCCCAAGGCACTTACAACATGACCGTGGTCGGGAATCGAACTCACGACCTTCAGATCTTGAGTCCAACGCCGTAACCATTAGGCCACGCTGCTCCACATCCGCATAAAACAAACTCACACAAATTAGAAGGACACCATTCTTACAGAATACTGAGCAACACAGCTATAGCTTTTAGAACAGCTGGATACATAACATCACCACTACCACTACCAACAACAAAAACGACGACACGAGAAGATATTTATATGCCAATGTGCTCACGAACAATTACTCTGTGTTACACATTCGTGCCTACGCCAACACATCACACTGATGACCTACTTTTGGCTTTGTGCGGTTTCTTGGAGGTGGGTTGCCATCGTATTTCGGAGACATCGTTGCTGAGAGAGAAAAACCGGTGGTACTGTCGGCTGTTGGACCTTACTTTGATGAGCTCGCTACCACTTTGCATGTACGCCAGACAATCTTGAGCTGAGGAATAGACGATAAGATAAGACAGATATAATAAGATAAATTTCATTGATTCTTCACAGGAAATTTAGGTCAGAAAAGTGCGACTAGGGGCACTTCTTAATCTCGCCAAAGGGCGGCGCCATCTTGAATCTGAAATTGGAATATACAACATGAGAATGCCTAACTTTTAACTTTTTGCCACAAAATCATAAATAATACTCCTGGCACAGATGGCCGACTCGATATAAGAGTTATCCTTTGAAAATTATCAATTCTCATGTGCGTCTTGAGCTTCCGCCAAGAATACTGCAGAGGTTATCTCTGTATCTCATACAGACTGCGTGTACTCTCAAACTTCCGGTGAGCGCCTTGGGGTGGTTAACTCTAATACCCTCTCGGCCTAACCTGGTAGCCCGAAAAGAAAATCATATAATAGACCTGCAAACACACATTCCTCCTCCACTCGTCATTCCCCCCCCCCCCCCCNCCCTCCCCACTAGAGGTCTCCATGCTCCCCATTTCCCTCATCATATTCTAGACAAGTCACAATGATCATTATAGATTTCTGCACCTACTGTATACATCATGCAGAGATGTTGGAACAGAAAGGAAAACAGCGGCCAGCCCCATTACGTCTCGTAAAACAACATCCTGCTGTGTGTCAGCCTGGGTAAAGTGCAGGCTACAAGACACATGAACGTGTATTTTGCACGCAACTGTGTTTTGCGCCTGGGCAAGATGCCTTTTTAATTACTTTGTTCTCACTGACTCTTTCATGTTGTGCATGCAAATATCTATCAATACAACAAAGCCAATTCCATAAATATTATGCTTCTGTTAAGTGTATAAGCAAAGGCAGCGTTACAGATTTCTCGGCTTATCTAATGGCATTGTCAGCTATGAAATGAGGGTCCCAATTGTTGGCATATCTTGCTGTCGTCATTGCAGATAACCGCTTCAGGCTAGTGTCAAGAAAAAAGCATTAGTATCTTTCTATCTAAGATTAGCTGTTACTGGTCACCCCCTGTTACTGGTCATCCCCTGTTACTGGTCACCCCCTGTTACTGGTCATCCCCATGTTACTGGTCATCCCTCTCATTTCATAAGATACTTTTGAAAGCTGCTGGTTCTTCCCCCTCCCCTTCCCCATCTCCCCTGGTCCACCTATTTTTGCTAAGGAACAATTTCCCACAGGCCCTTGAGAGTGTTTTGTGATGTTGTCGACTGTACAACAGGGCTGCATGGCTGCACAAAGAGCTTTTGGAAAGAGAGAATGTCCCAAGTCGCAGCGAGCCCCAATATTATATGAATATTCTGTGTGTGTATGTATATATATATATACATAAAATATATTCAGTGTATAGTGGGAGTTGCAGCAGTTCGCCACTATTTTCGGAGAAAACGGATGCAGCTTTTGTAGGAGAAAATCCCCGACTTCAATGCCAAGAAGAGTCCATATACTGAGCCCATTTCTGAACGTCATGCCTTGGTTAGAAATGCCGCTATCACGAGGATGTTTATTTTCCACGTTTCTGTTTCTGGATTTAATGCCTCACTGAGCTTTTCAAGATCGTGCAAGGAAAGAGATTTCACACGATCTTGATGCTTAAGATATTGATATCTTCACCTAACAGCTCACTGGTCACTGCAATGAATAAATGGGGCAGATTACCAGCTCTACACGGGCTTGAGGAAAACGAGAAAGTGGCGGCACTAACAATAGGGTGATGGAAGGACAGGAGTGGTGAGCACCTGACACTGAAAAGAGCAAATTATATAGTAGAATAGAAGCTTCCGTGACGCCGAGAAAATAGTCCATAGAGAATCTGAGAGAGAGAGAGAGAGAGAGAGAGAGAGAGAGAGAGAGAGAGAGAGAGAGAGAGTGAGAGAGGGAGGGAGAGAGCGAGAGAACGAGGGAGAGGACTTAATCAAGATGTGTCAAAATCACAAGCAAATGATTGATGGGTTAAAAGTGTGCGAAGCAATGGAGATCTTTGCCGTTAGCTATCTCTTCATCTCATAAGGCTGGTACGGAAAGATGCCAGGAGGAACTGCAAGGAAGGAATCGGTTGTTAGAGGCTACTGCGAAGGAAGGAAGGAAGGAAGGAAGGAAGGAAGGAAGGAAGGAATGAACGAACGAACGAATGAACGAACGAACGAACGAAGGAATGAACGAAGGCTGGAAGGAAATTGTGGTAAGATTTATGATTAAATAAAGGAAGTGGACACACACCTCTACAACTCTGAATAAGACCGAATTCACTCACAAAAATCGTCAAGGCACAGCTCTCAAAAGGTGCCCTATAGGAAAAGAAGAACGAGGACGAAGATATCCATCCACGTGCCAGCGCACCTGCTATTTTGCTGAATTAATTCCCCTAAGTTTGAGCAAAATTATTTATCAATTGTATGTCATTATCCGGTCTTAACGGCCTTTCATTTACGGTCATGTCTTCCAGCTTTTTGTGCGGGTCACCCTACTCCTCCCTCCTCTATCCACTGATTGACGGCTGTCCTTAATCCTGACAAGGGGCGCTGACCTCAAAATCAATACAAAACAAATTCTACCGGTATTTTCTGCTAACATTCTACTGAAAGGCGTGCACTATGTTCCACTTCAGAACTTGCTCATTAACAATAGGATTGCGACCATCGTACGAATTCCATTAATGTGTCGGTACTGAATGCACCCTGGGATTCGTACGATTCAACATGTGGAGTTGATCTAGTTGAAAGTTTGTGTTTTGGCGATGGGATAAAATTTCGTCAACACTGAATGTTGAAAGTTACGAAGGATGCATTGAGCACCGATACACTAATATAATTCTTACGATGATAAAAGATCTCATCGCTTTACCACAAGCTCCCAAATGCAACTCTTGCGATAGTAAGAGATCCCATCGTTATTGCACAAGCTCTCAAGTGTCCGCACAGCTTTTCCGTGTTATCTTAGTACCGACTACAAGACTAGGACAGAATAATACAGCTTTAGTCTACTTCCACCGACACTACTTCATCTCAGTCCCACAGGAGGACAGACCAAGTTGTCATTATGCCTGTTCTTTTTATTTTTTCGACTTTAATTTAAACATAACATTTAGTTTTGAGAAAAGGGTTTCCGTTGAATCTTTTTGATCATGTTACTAAGCTGAAACAATGGGACGCTCAATATACACTCGTCTCTTCTCTCCTTGTCGCGCAACATGTTCAAATACTCTTAACACTATTCACTCTTCTGCCTCACATTATCAACAAACTGACTCAGAAATTCAATCAAATCCCCAGAGCTCTTTCACAAAGACCATTTTGATGAAACCTTTCAAGCTCAATCGGACTCTTCTACCGGCGTTTGTCACGTCACTTGACGCCTCCAATTAGAAACAACGTTCCTACTGACCTAATTTCCATTTAAAAAATACAAAACTGTGGTTGAGTGAGTTTTGTGCGTATCTCTAAGGGAAACGTACCCACATCCGGTCATGACATTACAACATTGTCGACAAAAATATCTCAGTGTTTACGTCCAGTACTGAGTACTGATAGTTTACATTAAAGTAAATCCGTAACATTTTGTTGCCAAGAATGCAACAAATAAACATCTTCAGAGAAAGATACCACCGTAAGACAAGTGGGTTTTAAGCACGCTAGGTCCTGCCACTCTGAAAGATGCTGAACCACATCCAGGTCATGACTCTTGAAGTGTTTTGGTTTGTTTTTTGTTTGTTTCAGAGGCGACAAGAAGGACCTAAACCTCCGTTCGTTTCCTCTACAGGGTTGTCTCATGACGTCGTTCAGGCCAGGTGGTGGTGCAATGGTAAAAACTGTATCAGCTGTCATACAAAACACACACCTTACTATGATAACACCTTTACAAGTTTGAAATCTCTCGAGAAAATAAATGCAAGTTTTTGTCACTACTTAGCGACACAGCTTCGCTACAGGACTTGGGTGCAAGAATGGCTCTAGAGTACCACCAAGAGCGTGCTTGTCCCTAACCTAAGCGTTCTTTAATACACCAAGTGCGCATGGCACTGTCATATCTGTGTTAAGCGATAATATATTATCAGACTGTCTGTTAATTAAGAGCTTGTGCATAAACGATGGGATTTCTTACCATCGTAAGAATTACACTAACTGCACATGTTGAACGCTACTGATGATGCATTCAGCACCGATGAACTATTGTACATTTTATATGTATTTTTTACGGTGGTAAGAGATCCCAACATTTATGCACACGCTCTCCAATAGCTACCACACACTGTTCGCTATCGGCTGTCAGGTGTCACATGAGTAGATTAATTTACTTTGTTTCATAATATATTGTCTCAGATGCAAAACTACACAGCTCCATTCTACAGTATATATCAGCAAAATGTTGACATTCTGATGTGTTGAAATTTCAACCATCCTCTCACCGACCGTAACGCAGCAAATTTCTCACATTCAGGTAGTTTCCTTCTTCAGCAATGTATCCCATTCTCATAGACTTCTGATGTTTCTAATGTCAATTATCTCTCTGCTTTCATGCTTCTTGCTTTAGAAAGTGCTTCCCATATCAACTTACTGTTTCAATGTCGCAAAATTAAACCATGCGTCCAAAATGTAATCAAGTCTTCATCAATTTCCAAACTATCAGTCGCACACTTTTCCAGTCGACTTCTCATTCACAGATCGCCCATGGGAAGTCTATTTCAACAAAATTCACTTCCGGTTTAAGCAAAATGTAAATGCAAATAGTAGCGTGACTGTCATCAAATTCGCTTCCCAAAGTCAAAGATGCATCGACTAATAAAAGATCATGTCAGCTAATCATATTCCTCTGAAAACATAGAAAGCGGAAGTTATGCTTGTTGGAGTTATGGTCTGCAATGTTCAGATTACCGTGCACACATTATAACATGGTGGTCTATTCCCAAGACCCCTATGAAAAATATTACTGCGGTATTTCGGTGACATGGGTACCCAAAGGTAAAGTCAAGTTGACACATTGTTTGCTATCGTTGTATACAAGGTGCTAGACCTACATATCTTCCAGAAAAAGTATCTTCGTAGGCCATCCATGTAACTATCGACAATTTTGTAAGTTGGGTGACAATGACAGAATTATCGATGGAGAGACTTGATCACACTGAATCCGTGACAGGCCAACATACGCACAGAAAGCAGGAGGACAGGTGACAAATCTTGATTGAATCTTGTCTGAATGTACTAGCTTAAGAAGAAATCTTATATTATCTTCTTACTGCAGTGTGAAAACTCGTTTTGCTATCAGATAATCCACTTCTGCATGACATGAGAGCGTCGGCTCCGAATCTGTACATAAATTTTGGGCTCCTCTTTGAATCACTCGATAAGCCTTCCTGTCAGTGGTAAAGCTCATAAACCGCCCATACAGGATAGCCCTTAGTGCTGTGTAAATAGACCATAAGACCTCCGTGAAATTAAATTCTTAGACCCGTCCCTTTATGCGTCTCTCTCTGGCGCGTTCTCATTAGTCTCCAGATTTCCATTTTCTCTTGTCCTCTTAACGTTTTGCTGAATTCTTTTTCCGAGCTTTCTCACTTTCTTTCTCTCTCACTGCGCTTCACTCATAGGCAAAGACGGCCTGTCTGTCCATCTTGCTATCTCTTCAGAGTCTCCTCGCATGCCTTCCCCTCTTCTGTCTTATTAGCTCAATCATTTATTAAATTGTTTACACTGTTAGGATTTCATAATTAACGAAATTTATTTGCTGTCATAAGTAGCCAAAATTTTAATGAAAATCAAGATATTTCTGCTATCGGTTTCGTGTAAATGTCCAAACGAATTCTCTAAGCTAGGGAACTGATGGTTCTATAAACTATGCCCGGAGTGGATTCGAACATGGTCCCTGATATGGCCGTAGACTGTTCTTCAGTAGCCAATTCCAACAAATCTCATTTCCGGTTTAAACATAATGTAAATAGTAGTGTGATTACGTCATCAGATTTCTTTTCCGAAAGTAAACGTCAGCCAATAAAACGAATGTAACAGAGCACATCAGCCAATCATATTTCTCTGACAATGGAAAAGTGGAGCGTGGAAGTAATGCTTGTTGGAGTTAGGGCTTGCAGTGCCCGGATGACCGTGCATACACAATAACAGAGTATTCCAGTAGTCCCAGACCCCTGTCCTGGCACCGTGAACTAACGACTCATCCTGTCCACAGCTGGTCTCAAACATGTTTTGTTATATCTCTCTGTTATATCCCCCTGAAAAAGACCTTTTGGTTGAAAGTCTTGGGGCTTGTATTATACGATTTTTAGTAATTATTTGATTAAACTCTTTTATTGTCTTCCATGAGGGGATTTGTTTTCACTATTTACACACTTATCTCCACCCGTCCGCAGTCTCCACACTTTTTTTGCATTATATCTCTCAGCCGTTTCATGAAAGACAACCGTAAATGCGAGTTGAGTAACTATTATGTCTGAGAAAACCGAAAATGTGCATGTTTTTCTTTTTTTGCGCCCATTATTTTTAGATTATACAAGCAGATCAAGCTAGACTGGAAAGCCATCAATCTTCACATGAAACCTTTCCAGACGGTCGTCTATCCGGCTTTTAATAAAGTGAAACTGAAAAAGGTAACAAAACCGTATGCGTATTATCCTCATGTCACATGACATACTGCCTGCCTGCCTGCCTGCCTGCCTGCCCACCTGCCTGCCTGCCTGCCTGCCTGCCTGCCTGCCTGCCTGCCTGGTTGGTTTCTGATTTCCTTGCCATTCCATCACTTCATACGAAACTCCCTTGGTGTTTGTTATTTTGTGGAGTTGGTCGTGTGGGGAGGAGGCGGGCGGGGCGGGGAGGAATATTCTTCCATTGTGTGGAATATCAGTGAGTAAAGAAGCCAGTCCTAGAAGACAATAAACATTGCCAAACACCGAACCAATTTTTCTTTCCCGCTAGTAACACTCTCAAAAAACAAGAGCGCATGCGCACACAACACAAGGAACCACAGTCTTATCGCGTGAGTTTGTTCCCGATGGGTGAGTTAAAAATCTGTCATCGCGTTACTAAACCAGTCCCGGGAGATAAGCGGATTGACAGATGGTACACGAGGAGCAAGCGGCCAAGGTCGGACGACCCGCCCGGAAATGTGTGACCTTTACTTCTTGATTGGCTCCTTGTAGAAGAGTCTACTGCAAGACACCACCATGGTCTTGTTACGGTCTCAGCAATCAAAGACTCCGTCTCTCTGAAAGCTACGCCATTTAATGGCTACCCTCAAAAGGTAAGTCCTTCAACCAACAGCCCTCGGCCCACTCACATGGGATTTATTTTCATATTTCAAATACTAGACCGTTTTATATCGTTTTTCTTGACCCTAACTTTCGGTGAGACTAGTACATTAGCCATTGGTAAAGTCTCCAGGTAGCACAAAATCTTTACTAGTGAAATTGGAGAAAACAGCATCCCGTTGTAAAGCGTACGACTGAATATTAATGAGTAAAGTGTCCCACCACGCCTATTCTCTCCTTATATACCTTGGATGGGTGTTTTAATTGTAAAAAAAAGTAGAATATGGGGTGGATTCGCTAAGCCGAACTCTCTACGCCAATATACTGTAGTTCACCATGTGTTGTTTAAACACACTCCTTTTCTCTCTCTCTTTCTCTCTTTCTTACTCTCTCTCTCACGTTCTCACCCACTCATCTTATATATCTCTACGCCATTTTTTTCTTCCTCTCCTTTTTCCTCCTCCACATCCACATTCTCTCTCTCTCCACCCCCACCCCCCCCCCCCCCCCNCCCCCCCCAATCTTTCTGCCATAAAATAAAGAGTAAGGAACTAACTAGACCACAACTGACAATTGTTACCGGGATGTAAAAGACACTTATCTGTTCTGCTTCACATCTTCCAGTCAGACAACTGTCCCCCGAGAACGGCAAATAGAGTCAAGTAATTGAAATGAACTTTGCCGCTTCACAAACCATGCCCTTCCTTCAACACCATCATGGCAACGGTTTAGTCTTGGAGATAAAGCCTTTAAAAAGAAGAAAGTTCAAAATCCTCGCACGGCACTTTGATTTATGCCTTGAAGATTTCCCTTCAGAATGAAGCCCAAACTAAGGTCAGTATAATATTTGTAACGATGTAAGATTTAAGGTCTAGGTTAACCACAGATGTGGCACCATAACTAATGTCTTGTATCGAGAGGGAGAGAGAGAGAGAGAGAGAACGAGAGAGAGAGAGAGAAGAGAGAGGAAGGGAGGGAGAGAGAGTGAGAGAGACAGGGAGAATAAATGGACAAGGAAACTAGCGCTAAGAATCAACTCAGCAAATAGAAGCGACCTCTGGCGTCACTGCATAAGTCACATAAATCCTGAATTATTCTTCCAAAGCTCCCAAACTGATAAGTTCTTTACGCAAGTTAGCATCTGTCACGTGAAATGACGTCAGCGATCAGCCTTATCAAGAGCCAATGACAAGTCATCTTTGTCAGACAAAGAATTCCAGCATGATCGTCCTTGCGACATTGGACGAAGTGTAGGGCATCGACGATATCAAAATGCAAATTCGATACTGGTGGTAATCGTAATTTTCTTTCACTGTAAAACTGACATAAACTCTCGAGTCCACATTCAAATAAATTCGCTGTGAAGGGTGGGCACTATTTATTAAAATAAAAAGATTGGGATCTGTCCTTCTGAAAATCGCGACATAAATATTGTTTTACGTCCGGCCGGGAATTAATGCAAAAAGCCTGCATTTGCAGTACACGCAATATTCAGTTATTCATGCACACATTAAAGAATCTAGATATGGCTGGAATAATTCCAACGGATCGATACTCATGCAACTTCCTCGATTTCTATTGCACAACCCCGAGTATCGCTCCAATCCCACGGTACCTGTTCCTGATTTCTTGAAAATGCCCACCAGCGCGCTAGGCAGACCAGCTGTAATGAATGTGTGAGCCAATGTCTCACGGGTCAGGAAATCAGGCCACGTGAGCCAAAGAGACACGTCGAACCCGAAAGAGACCAGTGTGATGAGGGGCAAGAATTGCCTGGACAGTTCTCTGAGAGACGAGATGTGATGCATAATATCATATCTTCAATAAGTTTCTTGGGATGTCCTCCACGCAGCTGTCATGGGGAAATGACGACACAAAAACACTTCTGAAGGAAATCAACGACATCCGGAAGGCGGAGGCGAGCAGGGTTAATTCATCATCATAGTCACCACCATCACTACCCTCCTCCTCCTCCTCCTCCTCCTCATCATCATCATCATCGACATCATCAGAAATTTACATTTTAAAAAGATGTACTGTGTGGGATAAAGCATTTGATGATATCTTTAAATTACAACAAAAGAACTCACTATCATGGACCATTCTTAAATTGTTCACTCCTACACGCTCACGTCTGATATAAGAAAAATGTAATTAATGTAAATAGTAGTGTGGTTACGTCATCAAATCTCTCTTCCGATAGCAATAGATGCCTCAACCACTAGCAGCGAATGTAAAATACGATATTAGCAAATCATATTTTCTTTTGAAAAGTTCATACCAGAAGTTGGTGTTTTTTTTTTCAAACCGGAAGTTATAATTGTTGAAGTTGTGTCTTTGCTATACCCGGTTAACCGCGCATGAATAACAACTTAGTCTAATCGTCATTGACGAGTATAACAGCAACTTCTTACTCTCTCCTAAACACAAATAAAATCTATAGACCTTAAACTTCACCCTCTTGCGTCAGATGACAAAGGTGACTTTGACCTCAGAGGTCATCCGTCAAAGAATAATAATATATCACCTGGTGTACTCTGACCCCGCCCATAAACCTCAGACACGGTCAATAAAGCTGTCCACATTCTGCAGGCTGAAGTTAATCGGCACAGTTTATTACAACCAGGCCAAATTTCGTTACGCCAAATTTTTATTAAGGAGAGGGCAGAGAATGAACAAGGGGAAAGAATCCCATGACAGATTGCAGTATAAACACTTAATGCATTTTTAAGTGTAGATTGGGCCATTCCTATGATACCACCTGCAAAATTACGGAGAATACTGAAGAAGAAAAAAATGAACAGAGCGCTCACTGTGTTATGTTAGTCTTGTCGCAAAGGGCTTTTCTGATTACAGTAAGAAAGTGACGTCAGTACTGGAGGAAATGCCACGAAAATACTTAGACGTATTTTTATTTCAGTAAATGGAGATAAAAACATATTCCACAGAAAGTCAGTGGGTAGGAAAGGGGATGGGTGTTGCATGATAATAATTTTGTAATTACATAAAAAATATTCAAATATTTCATCACTTAAATATTATATCACTTCTAAAATAAAAAGCACTAAGAGTTGGAACAATCAATTTTTATCTCAGAAAGAAAGAAAGAAAGAAAGAAAGAAAGAAAGAAAGAAAGAAAGAAAGAAAGAAGGAGAGAAAGAAAGAAAGAAAGAAAGAACAACCCCCTTCCCCACCTCTCTCTCGACCAAAAAGAAGAAAACCTTGCCCCCCCCCCCCC
>JAWQUT010000066.1:1643291-1666540 GCA_033807755.1 Ellobium chinense | reverse complement strand
AGGGGGGGGGGTAAATTCCAGAGGCGAATCGTGCGGTCGCGTGGTATGGATAAAACACTGGTCATGTGAACTACAACCCTCCAGCCTACCGGGGACAATATTCTAACACAACTGACTGACACTTCTGGGTGTACAGCATTGCCCTGACCCTCCTTGTTTACCTCCCTTGCATTTCCTCTGTGAAATCAGCCTTCATCCCAAACTCCGTGGAACATCTGAATCAGGTGTTATCATGTGGGTTACAGTTTCTCTTCACACTAACTGATCAATATCCTCACTTGTCCCCATCAGCCCCAGCTCGCGACTAATTATAGTACAGACTACCTGTTATTTACATACTTTATTTCCAACCCCGTTTAAGAGCACGACCATCTGTTCCACTGAATTTCAAATGGTCTTGGCGTACATGCCGTGATTCCACTCAACACCTAGCCATGACAAGCTTCTGACAATGTCAACACGTGATATGAAAGCGTTACGCCTCCATGTTCCAGTGCTTCAGCCTCTTTGAACCATTCTCGATAGTCATTTAGACTACACGAACTCTCCAAACTGATCGAGATCTTTTTCTTATTCTACAGTGTGTACTGTGTCTCAAGAAACTAGATCTAGTGTTTAAAGGTATATGTATGTTGAAATCTGGAGTCTTTAAAGAGTCAATGAAAAAGGGTTATAAACATAAAAGCGAAGATTTCATTGAAAAACATGTTTCCTGCTCACACGGTCACACCCATCGCAGACTTCCGATTTTTTTCAAAATCGTTGCGTATGGAGCAAGGCTTCTACTGTTGGACCCATTCATCAAAATCTGTTGTTGCTTTTTTTTTTCCTTCCTATAACAAGAACGACCCTAAGGCTGCATTCATGTTGTGCATAAAGTTGTTATTGTGAAATGGTGGATGTACCAAATGGAGGGCTGCAAACGGCTTGAAATAAGAAAGAGCATATCATACATGTTGGTTTGATATTTTTGTTAAGGACATTTGAAAACCTCCATGAGAAAAAACCTGCCCTGTATTCCTAGGAACTTGGCCCTGTCCATAGCCAGACAGTATCTGTGTGAGGGTCAGTATCGTGATGTCTCAAGGACAGCTCGACCCCTTAATGCAACTTTGTCTTAAGTGCCAATTTTATCAAAACGGATTTAAAACCATGGTGCGCTTTGTCTTAAGTGCCAATTTTATCAAAACGGATTTAAAACCATGGTGCGGTGCACCAGGAGAAGGCCTCTTAAAGTAACTTTGTCTCATCTCCATCCTTAATGAAACGAGAGAGTTATTAAAAATAAACACTTTGTCTTATGAGCTAAATCTATCATCAGCCAAAAATTTCAACTCTGGATTTCTCAAAATTTGACCAGTGGCGCTTAAGACAAAGTTGCATTAAGGGGTCGAGCTGATATCAGTGGCAATAGCCTGGGCTGCCGGTTTTCGATTGACCATGAGGCCATTCCTATATATGGCATTGACAAACTACGTCCACCAGTAACTCCATCAATCTTCCTTTCTCGCAAACTTCAGTCACAATTGCCTTCGTGCATGGCCAGCCACACGCCAGATATAGCTCTGGCCTGATTTCCAACCACAGATTATTTAACACACGAACACATGTCCCACTTCGAACCCAAGGCTACTTTACACACGCACGCACGCACACAGATATACGTACAGGCAGACAGACAGACAGACACACACACACACACACACACACACACACACACACACACACACACACACACACATGGAGAACACGATTACAAGCCGTCAAGCAGGCCATGTAACCTTGTATGCAACCGTAAGCTGGTGAAAGTATTCTCATTACTTAATTTAGGTTTTACAGTAAACGCCGCTTACCGCATAGCAAGGCAAGAACAATGCACTGTGCATTTGTGCAATAGTAGTGGGCCCATGCCTGATTTTTTTAGCACAGCGATATTCAGCCTTTATCTTTAAAATGGAGAGTATTGATATTATTTCGATTCTACCACTGATTAGAAGTGGACATGTTGATCCCCTTTCGATGTAAATATTTGAGAGTCGAGATGAGACAGACTGTAGTCGCTGCTCACATCAAAAGTTTTAAAATGATATTGAAACTCCACAGCTCGAGCTTTGATACCGACACTGACATTAATGAACATTGAATGTATCGATACTCTGAATCAATGTCACCAGCCACTGGTGTCCAGCTCTGCGATCATCTACCAGACGTCTTGACGGTGACCTTGACATGCGCGCTTAAGGCGACTAAGTCATGATTGTGCCAGGCTAAGCAATGTGGGCTCTTTAGGGGGCAGCTTGAGACGAGAATGAGAGAAAGGAAGAAAAAAAAAAAAGAATGGCTCAGAAAACGACGGATACAAAATGGCGGAAGGAAGTTGAAAAAGTAACAGAAAACGTGATGACAGGAGAAGGGAGGTCAGAATTTTGAGGAGTGATAGAAAGAAAACAAATGGAAAGTAACGAAAACTGAAGGGAAAAACGATAGAAAAAAACAAATGAGGAGGGCAAGACGAACTTGAATCAGACAACGAAGCAGAGAAGACGTGATGGATAGAAGGAAAACACGACGGCAAACGGCCAGTGATGGAAAGATGGAATGAAGGAAACAAACACAGACAGGAAGAATGAAGGTGTAGACGCCTCGACGAAGTATCTGCGACGGAATGATGGATGGGGCACGTGAAGGAAAGGGCAAACACTGAAGAGATCGGAATGGAGAAGAACGGAACGAGCAACCGAACTGAGGATTCCCTTTCTCAATCTGATCACGTGCGCAGTGACACGGATAGAGTTACGTAACAAAGTGGAGCAACTGCAGGTTCTAAAAAAACTTAGCTCCTTTCCATGACTATGACTCCTACTCTACTCATGAAGCTTCAAAGTTTGGCATTCACGTTAACTTTAAGTCAGTGTCTTGCAGGTCGCTTTCAATTTTGCAATCCTCAAAGGTTTTCTGAAACTTCCTTTCTCTGCAATCACACAGAAATTATGATATCCTTATCCTGTAACTGACAATAAGATGTCACGAGTTGAAACAAAATATAAGATGAAATTAAAATATCACGCAAGGATTAATTTTTTTCACATTTTACCATCTTTAATTCAAATCAACAGATAAAGATAAATCTTTCATACTTCCCTTTCCTCGGTTCTATCCATAATTTTCATGAAAGAGAAAGCGAGGATGAGGTGGTGTCTGGAAAGGGGACAGAGAGGTGCGCTGATACTGTCCATGGAGCTTAACCAGATAACAAGAGGAGTAAGAACTCAGCAACACGTACAAGAACAAAGGACTATGACCGATCATTATTCTAGCCGCACCTGATAGCGGACATCACCGTTTAAACCACCTGGTGAGCCACTGGCCTACACGAAGACTTAACTCTGTTTAAACACAACTCCAAGCAGCTTTGCGATTAAGAGAAGCTATTTGGTTCCGATTTTCTTGCACAAAACAAAAAAAAAGAGTTTCCTGAAAATGACGCCATTAAGCAAAAGCGTGACTAAATTGGTTGCAATTAAGCAGAATTGGCTGAACTTATTAATGCATGAGAAATGCATTCCAGCCCAATATGCAGGTCAGACGACAGATCGCCTCTACTTGGCAGCAGTACAGTAGCAATACATGGCTTACATGGAATAATAAGAACGAAAGGCCACGGACTAACTGCACGCCTTGCTTCACCCCTCCGTCCACGGTCCTTTCAGGAGACTTGGAAAGTGTCATAAGCCCTCAGCACGTCGCTGACCTCAGAGACCGCACGTAATCAAGCCCACCAATAAAATCAATAGTTTTTAGTGGATCGGTATCGCTTCCAGACGGATCTAATCCAACCTTACAATGGCTCGGTGAATCAAAACCGGGGACTTGAGATCGCAGCTGTGCCACGGTGGTCAAGGTAGATGTTAGGATTTCACGGCCTCAGAAATGTTTCTATTTGACCATTAATACAACAACAAAAAAATAAAAGGTTAACAGAAAGTGCATTTACTACATCAACCCACTCACTCTGAAATCCATGCATTCGTGAGCTCCTTGTTTGTACAGAAGAGCAACCGGAAGCAATGAACCATTTTTAGTTGGGTCTTTTCAAATTCGGTCGCGTGACCAAGATATTGATGAATGGCGAGCGGCCATGCATGTACAGGACATGTAAACAAACCAACATTCCAGCGACAATCCCTTGTGGCCACTTCATGGAACTGAAATTATTACATGAGATTATCTTGGGGTTGACAAGCGAATGAGAAGTCTATTTTTAATTACACTAGAAATAGTAGAGAAACATAAGCCTTCGGCCGATGAGGTTGAGTCAGATACTGAAAATAACCACGTGATTAGCTGGACTGTAAAGTAGTTCTAGCCCGTTAGAAGTACTCGTAGTATCACTACAATGTAGTTCCGTAATACAGCGACTCAAACCGGCTACTCACTAATCCCAGCGATAGTCCCGACAGCGACTAATATACGACAGGATGGTGAGTACTATGGGTCAAGAGCCTGGCCGACCGTAGCTCAAGAGGGTTATAGTCATGGTATAAGGCCGTAACAACAATAGACCGGATTCTCTCTCTCTCTCTGTGTCTCTCTCTCTCTCTCTCTCTCTCTCTCTCCTCTCTCTCTCTCTCTCTCTCTCTCTCTCTCTCTCTCTCTCTCTCTCTCTCTCTGAGAGATCGTCATTCCAACCAATCCACCCCTGGAGTATCTCACCATGTTGTAAGCTACAACGAATTCGAACTACAAGGAATACGCAAATTAAAATTTACTTTTCGTGGACACCCTCAGTAGTATTGCCGGCCCCCGATTTGCTAGTATGAGAACCACTGACAAACATCATTAAATACGCTCAGTTTGACAGTAAAATAAGTCTGTTAGAGTAACAGACAATATCAAAAAATATTGCTACATGTGGGTATTTTTCTTCTGAAATGCAAATGAAAGTAGGTCTGACAATGCTCTCAATGTCATGAATGGCTAGCAGCTAAAAGCTTTTTAGTTAAGTTGATATACTATAGGTCAGAGCACTGCAGAACACTTTCGAAATAAGACATGCATGCCCTCATCGACCGGCTGATTTCAAACCCTTTGTTCCCAGCGAGTGGTAGTACATTTCACACCTTTAGCCCAGTAGTTTGTTCACTGTGTTTAGAACTGCTACTGTTGTTTGTTGTCACGTTCCTACTCTCTACGGATCTTTCAGGGTCCTACGCATCGTTTTTTGTTTCCTTGATTAGATTCTCCTCCTCTCCTCTTTCCCCTCTACTCCACAAGTTGTTGTCTCCTGATACTTTCCAGGACGGTCAAGCTTGTGTGCCAAACTGCAAAAGCCTAAAAGGACCTCAGGGAACTGAGACGGTCCACTTCTAACTAGGGCAGGTCATTGCCCACACTGGCAGCTATCGTACCAACAGAGAGTACAAGTGATCCCTGAACACAACATCATAGCCCAGATAACAACGTGCGACAGACACTTTCAATTTCAATTTCAGCTCATGGAGACTGAGACTCACATTCGAGCTGGGTTTACACCGTGCATTGAAATCTTGATTACACTGAGCCTGTTTCACGATTATCACCATTACCCCTTGTTACATTAATACTAAGTTGCTGGCTACCCTCACCGCTCAGATCACCCTGGCAAATGTTGGTCAGATAATGCAGAAGGCTAAACAAAGTTATACACTGACCCTTTCCATCCCACCACGTATACATTGTTTAACATTTTTTATACAAACCCAACAGGATCAGATGACACATCATATATAAGCAGTTACACTTAGATTCATTATCAGGAACCAAACACCTCTACTAACCTGATAGTTCGAAGTGACTATGGTATAGTATAGCCACGAGTACTGACCTCTCCAATATCTTACGTCATGATTTACCACTAAATCCAGTTTAAGTCCACATTAAGTTTGCCCGTTGATATTCCATCTGCTATGCAGAGGTTTCTGAAACAATATCCTCATCAAATGCCTTGGTCAACTTTTCGTGAAAATATTCGCATTTCGCTAGAGCGTAATACGTATATGTCAAACCCTACACCCTGTATCTTCTCTAACCTTCCAAAATAAGAGTTACAAACGTCTTGGCTCAATCTGAAGATTCGGTCATCAACAATGTTAAGTGGGTACTTAAGGAATGAGCTAGGAGATAAAAATACACTTACCACTCAGATGGACTTAAGAAACTCATCGTCTTAACGGCAATGTAAACAATCTGGCTACACTATTTGACGTCATCATTACATTTTGCACCACAGTCAAGTTAGATAACGAAGAGGTCGCACACTGGGAAGGCAAAGACAGAACAAGAGAGCGATCGAATAAATGACTGTAATAAACCCACACAGGGCGTCATTTGCCCTGTCTTTCTCCTTCTGGATACAGAAAGAATTAAAACATTTCAGTCCGACTGCCTGGTCCTTAAGATTTACAACTAATCTGCATCCGCCCTTTTGTGTCAGGTACATCTAAATGACGCCCCGAAAGGAAGCTCACAAACGAAATACATAGCAGAGGCATTGTTAGTCGCCTCGATGCACCGCTCTGGTTCATCAAGCTCTAAAGCCAGGTACCAACTTATATGTTAGTGGAGTGAGGACTGGGAGCTAAATGTATATCCCAGGGCCCGGACAACGTAAACTGCCCGACTCAGAATCCACAACCCTCAAACTTAAGTCTATAGACTGACAGAACTACTTACAAGTCACACGGTCACGCTGCCCTCTCAGGACGTCATTATTTTCTTTTCTTCTCCGCAGATTCTGTAACAACATGACGGACACCCTTACAATGTGGTGGACATCCTGTTCCAGTCTGCTAGAATTGTCAGTTACGCTGTTGCGTAACTTTAGAACACCGTGTAATAGAAATTTATTTTGAGAATTTTACGATGTTTTGACACTGAACGACAGTACGAGAGGGTGGCTGCCTGTACACAAACAATGTTATACGTCCCTCCAGACTTGATCCGGTGGTAATATGACTGGGCCACTCAAAAGATCGAGTCTAGCCGACGATTTTCCCAGAGGATCGATTAATCGAGTTTTGAGGATGGAGCTCGGGATCGAGTCTTACTTCCAATCTTTGTGAGTCGCTCATCTGACTTGACTAACAGTTGATCGTGTTAGACGCCGCAAGTTATCATCAAGGAAAGTTGTCCTAGTCTCTCTATAAACAGATCCCGTCAGCGAAGCTGTTATTGTTAGGTTACAGACATCGATTTGCTACACGGACTGTGAGCGATATGTTTGCTCTGAAATCGGAGAGAATATAACTTGGCTGTTTATAAGACGACTGGGAGGCTGGAAGGAAAACACACAGAAAATAACGCCCTTACTAAATGCACATTGCAAGAAGCCAAACGAATGATTCTCTTTTTTTTAAAATGAGACGAGGGAAGGGGGAGGAGTGGCTACCTTAGTGCGACCTCGATTTGAGCCAGGTCCCTTGTCCCTAGAGTGACTGTACAGTATGTTACGGTGATCGACAAAGCTCGACCTGGAACAGACTCAAACTAAAGATCGAGCTGGGATCGATCTTTGCGGTCCGAGCTATCCGATTTTCCGATAGGAAGGATCGGCTCGACACTACCCGTCGGCTGCTGCAGCCAGCAAAGAACAGACAACTGATACCGCTGGTCAACCTCAAATGGGAAGTTACGATTTCCCTCAAGTTGCGCAGGGTTATCTTCCCTTCAAAAGATATTTTGGGGCAGACGGCCGCCGAGCCAGCTGTCAACTCAAGTTACCCTTTATCGACTGCGTAACCTTCCCCAGATTCCATTAACTTTCCCGATACTGCAAGACTTCCACAGGGCAGTCATCGAGGAAGGTGTGGGCCCAGACAAACATACGAGTGACACTGCCTAGTGTGAGCCCTGTCAGGAGATCAGTGGCCACCGGGTGGGTCAGGGCAAGGCAGCGTGTCATAGCGAGCACTCTCTCAGAGATCACAACGATTCTTTAGGATTCCAATTATCTAACGTACACAATCCAGGATTAGGCCGTTAGAGTGGAGGGTCGATAGTACCGGGGTGAGAGATTGTTGAAAATAGAAACAAATAGAAAGACAGTATTGCTCCATACGCCACGGATAAAAACGGATCACTGGTGAAGGCGCAAGACACACCGACTTGTACTTTGCGCCTGACATGTCTCGGGTGATCGTTGGAACAGAAAGACGGTACTGCTCTCATTCGCCAAGGATAAAAGCGGATGACTAGTTAAGGCGCAAGACAGACAGACTTATATCTTGAACTTTGCACCTAACCTGCTTGGGCTCATTTCAGCGCAATTCTTGACTCATTTACTGACCCTTAAAATCGGGAGCACAGGTCAAGACTCTGCAAGGATGAAAAAACAAAAACCATAGAAGCACTCAAAACTTTTTCTCCAATGTGGATCTCGCAAAACACTATCATGTGCAGGAGACTTAAAACTCTCAACACGCAACGATCAGCACGTAGCAACGCGTAGTCAATAAGCACGGCTGTCATTTACACGCCGGAGAAAAACCATCAAAATGACAACAACGAATTATTCCCCGATTTGATGGCGGTTTAGCTGGATGGACCTGCACTATCATCAGAGACAGTATATAATACAATAATTGTCCCTTCCGGGTCACGCCTCGTTAATGTCCGCTGAGTGAGTACATGGGTATCATTATCTCGTCTCGTGCTAACTGACATAAAGACACAAGATCATCATAACACCAGATGTCTTGACAGTGCCTGCTCGTTCGAACCAGCAGTAAACTACAGTGTCAAATAAAAAGCGGTTATAACACTCCAAGCCGTCCCATCATCCCGCCAGCTAAAAAGTTCTACAACCGATAATTTGCAGCTCGCAAGCTCCAGGATCGTGCTACATTTTACTCAGGGCATCAGAAATGTATTTCCAACCCCCAACAATGCTACAAGTCTAGACTGAAACTATGGAATCACCCAGGAGCTTTTCAAAAAACAAACGCAGATCAAATAAGAAAAATCGTGAGCTCACATGGCAACCACCAGTAGGGATATGGCTTGGGAGTTCTGAGTTTATGGAGAAGAAATAATGACAAAACGAATGTCAGTCGATGTCAGGAAAGAAATTTCGTAATGAACAGGAGTACCAGAATGAAAAAAGAAAAAAGAATTTCATTAACTGTGGAAGAAAACTTTTGGCCCTTCTCCTCTTTTGGGATAGACTGTCGACTGTCAAAATCAGCATTCGAACACAGCAATCTCTGATCTGATTGTCTGATAAGTGGCTCGGAAAATAATAGTAGTATCTCACACTTCTTAATTTCAAGTTGATTTTCTCCCAACATGATTCAAGGAGTGTTTACAAGTGCTATATCGTCTTCATATATTAATACCTCTGACATGACACCAGCCCCTAAACCTGCACCAAGCAACGCGCCTGCTTTCCATGCCCTGTTGGCAGTTGTTCTAACCCTGTTGGCAGGGGGCCCAAATGGAGCCCAATACAAGGAGCTCTATGGAACCCTTGGGGAATTTGCTCACAGTGTAACATGACATTACATGGGGACAAACAAGTAGCAGAAACATAGGAAACCATGTGGGTTTCATATGGGTCACAACTGAGAAGTGCAAATGTAAGCCAGGATCCATATCAGTTTGGCAAGTCAACCTGGCATCATGCGCCAATTGTTCAAGCTGGCTCATTCCCGGATAATACAGAGAACTCCCAGAGATCTTGTATATTGTGACACTGGAGAACGGCCAGCGCTAGAGGACATCACATTTACATGTATTTCACACATATTCTCACTCTTCCAATAGATCAATATCATTTATTATGCATGCAGGGTCATTTGGGCATCGCACGCCACAATTCCAACAATCATAACTTCCACTTTCTACTGCCCTATTGTCTGAGGAATATGACTAGTTGACAATTACAAGGTCTGGTGTTTATGTGTTTATCAGCTGATGCATCTTTTACTTCGGAAGTGAGGTTTGATGACGCAATCATACAATTTGTTTCATTTTCCTTAAACCGGAAGTAAGCTTTGTTGAAGTTGACTAATCAAGAAAAGTCTGTTGTGCTAAACGATTCTAGTCATGTTTGGCAGTTTCCAATGCATGCATGAGTTTTAAGTCAGATCTGAACGCAACTGATCTCGAAATAAAAAAGCACATTTCACCTGGATCATCTGTACAATGGGTCATTTTCCTAACATGTAAAAAGCGGTAACTCTCGACCACACTCTGGGCGATAAGACCTGCGGCCCGTTTTCTGCTATTTCGTTTTGTAAATGTGAGAACCACTTGTGAACCCACTATTAACTACAATGGCTTGTGATTGCACATACGTCTATTCTGAGATATCATAAATAATTTTCTAAACTTGAAAAGTGATGTTCACTAAACAATAATATCAAGAATATCTTGAAATCAACAAAGATAAAGAACACAATATCCCTTGGGCAAGTTACCGTCGCCAGCAGGTGGTCACATTTATTGCTTTTTACGCACATTAATTTCAAAGAGCTAATTTGCAATTCTCCACCTGATGTGGAGTGATTTATTTCGCATGATACAGCCAAGTACCTACAGAAGACCTAGGGTTGAATTTTATTGCATGGAATTATGAAACAGACAGATATGCTTTTTGATAATTTAAGTTACAACACACACAGAGTGAAAAAAAGTGAGATATACCGGAACATGTGACGCGCCACTTAGCGGGTTCAAGGGGGTTAATTTCAGAAAAATGATCCACTGCTGAAAGTTTCCTGAGGTCTGCCAATGTAGATGTCAGCTGAAACAAAATTTGTTATTCTGATGGATTTCAGATGTTGAAAGCCTACAGCGACTCAAAGACTCCAGATGATTTCGATTTAGTGCTTAGGAAAAGTTTCAGCTGTTAGAACATCAACCACATTTCCTTTACCCATGTTCTGATATCGATTTCTTTTAACTTGTTTTCAGAGCCTACAATTCTAGCAAGATTTTCCTTGAAACAAATTAAAGAAAGAAAGGCTACATAACCTTTTTATACATTTGTTATAAGTTCCGCATTTGTTCAAATACTTGTTTATTCTAGCAAGATTTCCGTTGAAACAAATTGAAGAAAGAAAGGCTATATAACCTTTTTATACATTCGTTGTAAGTTCCGCATTTGTTCAACACTTGTTTATTCGTTATTTACTGGTGATGACAACATAACCACATGTCCATTCTTATCTTTCGTTTTCTCGCAACGTCAAAACGATCTACAAGAAAAGTGTCTACAGCTGCATAATTTGTTGTCTTTACAAACAAACAAACGCCCACTGGTGAGAAGAGATACGCCTGTATGTTCTGAAAATAAATTTTAAAAATACCGAGAATACAAGAGAAGGCTGCACCCCTATCAATGGAAGCGTTATCAAACACGACTCATACTACAACAAAATCTCCAGATACCACGCCCAGCGCAGCTCACAGCAACAGGACACCATCTTCAAACAAAGCATTCAGTCGCGATGCGGCCTTTATGTTATGAGGAGTCACCGGATCGTATCTCGCGCAGATTTTAACTGATTCCAGATTTCTACGCTTTAAAAGTAAAGCTTGAGGGAAAAGAAAGGGTCTTGAGTATCCCCAGTTTGCGCCAAACAAAAGTGAAGAAGAATCGAATGACAAGAAATCGTTCTATGATAGCCGAAATACCTGATTTAAAATGTGCTTGTGTCCTGAGAGAGTGTCACATTGTTAGAGATTATTCTATGGCTGTACATCGCCATCATTTATGAACAGATAAAGAACACATTAAGCGAACAAAACAGACTGTGCCAAAATGAAGAAACAAAGAGCAAATTCCATGACATTAAAGGAAGAGGAAACAGAAAGGAAACAGAAATGAGCAATGAGACGACCGAAGAAATCAGAATGTCGCCTGACCAGGGATCGAACCTCTGAAAACTTTTTTTTTTATTGTTGGAGCGCTCATCAGCATAGATCACAAAAGGTCGTCATAAATCTATTCGTCCAAACAGAGGCAGCCGACATGTGAATGTCTCTTTCGGTCACTGGAAACTATTTCAGCGGCCACGTCTGAAGCTGCATTTGCAACAAGGCAACAGTGACAACCACAGTAAAACATTAGCAAAGACATTTGGTGCAGAGGAACTTTAGTTTATGTGGCGGCTTCCGGCATACCGGTGTCATAATTTTCATACTGTTGTCACCTCCAGAGGTTCACTGCACTTGTCTGGAACAAAGAATCTTTCTCTGATCTGACATCGACGAGCTGTCATCTTGCCACGAGAGGCCCAGCCATGCTTTTAATGTATGCATAATTTACGGGTCTCGGTAAACACTGGCAAAGATATACGGTGCGTACGAGAGACTCAGAAACGAAACAAATGACGCAAGGATTGCAAGGCGAAAGACAGGCCAGCCCCTTATAAACATGTCTAGGAGGCCATAAAATATAAAACGCCCGGTCGCTATCTCGCCAAAGTCCTTAATTTACAACCTTGCTGACTCCTTAATGATCATAACAAAATTTCGTTTTGTGCACGTGGAAATTAGAACCTCTGAGATCAAGAACATTTTGGCAGCATCTTTCCTCCTTCTCCACCCTTCTTTCCTTCCACCTGCCTTTCTTCAACTCTTCCCACCCCCTTTACCCCCCAAGTGAAGCAGCTGGAGTTCTCAGGCGGATGCAATCAGTAGTGGTAGTAGGCACAGGCCATCTTAGAAGAACACTGACTGAATAAGGCTCAAACCGAGTTCAATATTTACTTACGGGGAGTTCACATCGTTTCAGTTTTCGTTCGTATTTCGATTGCTATATACTGATATGCTTTAGTGCGCGATTCTGATGCAGTTTTCTCTGCTGCCAAAGTGCAAAGTAATGCATTAGTTTTGGTTCTGATACAGTTGAGACACGAGCGACAATTGGAAATGTGTGAACCATCCTAGCTTTTTATGTCCCATTGGATTCTAGGCAGAAAATAGAATATAGCCTCGCAAGAAAGGGCACATGGACACATCAGCGGTGAATGAATGCCCCAAAATGGACAATAAAACTGCCCGATGGAAGAGAAGAGCTCCTCAGCAAAGGGATATTCCGTTCGATGCGACCATCAGTCATCCTGCTTCATACACTTTGATGGATGAGACTCTGCTCAAATCTGTATCTATGTGATGGGCTAGAAATTTCCTTCATGACGATTACTGCAAGGTTACCATCAGCAGTTGAACAATGAAAAACATTCTGTTGACTGACTCCGACCGGCATCAACTCTGTGACGGTTTCTGGTCACCTTGTCTGCTGCTCCACATGTATGAGTCTATAAATAATCACGATCGTCATTTTCAAGTTCTCTCTCTCTCTCTCCCTCCCTCTCTTTCTCTCTCTCTCTCTCCTTCTCTCTATTTCGTAGTACAGTATGTGTCTGTGTTTGATTTCCTCTATGCCTTTCCCTTCAAACCTGAGGGCATAGTCATAAATGATAAACACGTGCCTAACGTCTATATATAGAACGTTAAACGTTCATCCCTCATTAGAACAGGCAGGTAGATATAGGTCATGACCTTGTAGGTATGGACTACTACAATCAGCACTAATGGACCGAGGTCGGACAGCAATCATCTATCCGTCATAACACTTCCCTCCTGTTCCGCTTAGAAACTGAAAGAGATTATGGACAGACACGAACATAATGTCCATAAGGTACGATAAAGTGGGCAAATATAAAGGAAGAGGATAAGATGAAACAGATTCGAACCCGCGACCTCTTCATCGGCACTCATCGTTTCACTGACTGCCGAAAAACCACATTAAGAATGTATTCAAACACTCATTCATTACGTAGAAGGAAGATGTTTTGCGATGTGGATACATGCAGGATCACGTTACGAATATTTGGTCCTACGAATCCTAAACATCCAGTGTAACCAAGGTGAAAAGGGAATCTGTCAAACATAAGGACATTCAGACATAAAGACCGTCTAGTGCCAGGAGTCAGGAAGAGATTCATTAAGGCTGTAAATAACACGCCAATAGTAATTTACTGTCAACAAATAACACAATAAACATCACTTGTTGTCGGGGTAAATTCACAGCAATGGTCGATTAACGCTGGACACAGACACATCAATGGCCTCTTAATGCATTCCGAAATTACACTATAGGCGAGGTCGTTTCGTACGAGGTGAATACTATAAAAGCATCCCTAACTACTCTAAGAGAAAGAAAAGAATCCAATATCTTTCGCGGTATTTCAAATGAGCAAGATTATTTTTCAATACACCTGAGACCAGCGAGATTATCTTTTCAGACATCTGAAATGCGCGAACTTATCTTTTTACATCCAAAGATCCAGGTACATACCATAATTCCTGATTGTAAGGCGCGCAAAGAGAACAGCAGAACACTCAAGAATTCGTTGCTGTCTGCTCCCTGATACATCTAAGAGCCCAACAGACACCTGAGGTGCCCAGGAATGTCATAGAGGTAGAAAATTCTACCCAATATTTATGACTAGCGAGAGGGCATGAACTATAATATAGAGCGCCTCTCATATCAATCCTCTTCAGGCAAAAAAAGTTGGATCAAGATCTCACTATCTATATCTCTTCTCTCAAGTGGTGTTTTAACTCTAATGGACTAAGTGCTTACTTTTCCTCCAGTTCAAGGACCTCTGATCCTTTGCAACCCTCACTTCCACATGGCAAGGGTTAAGACCTGGCGGATGGTAGTTATGACCCTGATTAGCGGCCAGAAAAGATAGTGTGTGTGAGTGGGGGGGNGGGGGGGGGGGGGGGTGTGTGGAGGGGACATTTGGGAGCTTTTAAGCCTCCGGAGGAAGTCAGCTGTATGAGCACACAACCAGTTGATTAGAAAATCGTGATGCCCCGAGGAGACTACTCTACTCCTACTTACCACCCAGCACCACATAGTCTACATAAAATATGTTAGACCGTTCTTAAAAGCCAATTCCAATGAAATCAACATCCAGTTTACGGAAAATGATAGTGTGATTGCCGCTTCCGAAAGACTAAAAAGAAATCCATCAGCCAATAAAAGCTAATTTAACAGATCATTTCAGCTACTCATATCCCTCTGACAATGGAAAAGTGGAAAGCGGAAGTAATGATTGGTGGAGTTATGGCTTGTGATGCTCGGAAGACGGTGCGTGCATAATAAATAAGAAGAGTGGTCCATTAAGAGATAGGAAGTCTCCTGTCTACTCACCCTGAAAGAGGATCAGTGCCGACAACCAGCCAGCACACTATGGTAAATAGGCTGACCAGTGGGATACCGATCATTGTATTATAAATAACTGTAGACTAGATACTATTTCCAGGTGAAACATATGTGGAAGGAAGCAGGTCATTAGTCTACAGTTTGGGTTAAGTTCGTGTTTCCATAAAATAATAATGCTAAGGAAAAAGATGACGCGAGAAGCAGACGGAAATGAGAGAGGTAGGTAAGACTCTGACTCAACTGGGCTCTGAGAATGTTTTGAAGTCATACAGGTAAGTAGTGTTTCATAGACCATGAGTAGCCTTTGCAAATGATTACTTCCGTTGCGAGTCGTTGAACTCTCTTTGAGTACACGGGCGTGCTCTTTGATGTTCTTAACCTATACCACTTTATCCCTTAGTCTGGATGTGAGGAAGGTGTGACTGAAGAGGACGGACAAAACCCTTGAAAGAGCTTAAAGCTGTGGCATCCGATTGTTACCCTAGGGACCTACAACCCCTCGGGACCTACAACCCCTCGGGACCTACAAATGACGTGGACACTTCCTCGACTCAGATGGACTGACTTTCACGTTTCACATACTAGACGTTTTGATATAAGTTGTTTTGGTTTTTTTTTTATTTGAAAGGTAACGTTAGGAGAGACAATAAAGTAGTAATCTACTTAATTTCTATGCAGTATGAAAAAGGCTTGACCGGTGAAATTTGAATAAAACACCAATCCAACAGCGCTCCCCGATGTCAACCGTGCCATTGAAATCAACTACAGTACATGGAGTATCCCATCATGACCGTTCTGTCCCTTTATACCCTGAGAGGGCCTTGAATATTTATGCTCAGGGCTCATCCTCAAGCTCATCTCAAGTCTGGCTCAGAGCTGATGTAGTTGGGGATATCAGCTCTACATGTAGATCTCTTGGGTTGCTGCCAGTCACTCCCGTTACAAGAAGGACCATGGGGAATTGGGGAGGGGGGAAGGAAGGGGCAGTGGGAGAAGAAACATGAAATGTGCCAATGTCACCGTGTCTTTGTCCCGGCTAGAGGATGGGGTCAAAGAAATTTTACCTACCCCTTGACTCCTACTTCTTTTTTTTTAACACATATCGTTTGGGCTTTGATCTAGCTCCGGACTTGTGTTAGCAATGGTTAGTGCATCAATTTTTTTGTTTGTCTTTTGTAATTTAGACTGTTTGTCTTCTTTATATACGCCTTATAGAATACCAACTACATCACACAGCAACAAAACACTAAAACTTTCCAGCATATTCCTATTTTATTTAACACTCGATTTTGAGGAGGGGACCCTCGCAACATTACTAGCCCCTAATGACCATGCTGGATCTTAACGGCCCTGACGGCAGCGTCTGGCACACAATTATGGCGATAGACCTACCAGCATTATACCAGTTGTTGACCCTCGCCTGAAGTTTCCGCTAGTTCCAACTCCCAAGTGGTCAAGTTCCCGATCTGTTTTCTTTAGCCGGACAGATAATAGCTGCACCATCTGGACCTGGTGCCGATCGTTTCTCTGTGTCTGCGTGCCTCGTCCCTGCTTTCTCATTCTCCTTCGGTGCACGCGCTAAGTTCATGTTGATGTACAAGGTCAGGCACCAGAGAGCTACATATGTCATCCCTTCCGCCGATCACCACGGGGTATGTCAGTTTCTGGAGTTTGTTTACAAAGTTTGCCAAAGTTCCCTATTTAGAGCCCTGCCCGTACTCATCAGTATAAGCTCTTGTCAGATTCCTATGACATTGCTCTTAAGTCATCATTAAACCTAAGTCAACTTAAAACATATTCTTGGCTGCCAGACACTGGCACCGCGTACATCAACTCTTTGACTTCCTTCATAGGTGATATCTTAGCATACCCCTGCCCAGAGCTTGGTTTAGGGTGAGGGGCAGCATCAGCAAATAGAAAGCGCACATAATAATAACAATATTATTAATAGTAATAATGTAATAATAATGCACTTTATAAGTCTCGCATCCAGGCTACTGCCCGCTCACGCGCCATTTCATTATCATTACCCCAGCAGACCACATCATCTAAGGCTTTCTCAACTCCCTCGGGGAGCATAAAATGCCGCTGCTGTTTACAGCAGCTGATCACTTGCATTCCTGTCTCTTAATGGATCTTTCACTGCCTATAGCCAGGTACCCACTTTACAAGCGGGTGGATTGGTTCCCAAGGCATTAACAAAAAGATCATAGTCGGAAATCGAACCCAGGACCTTTAGATACTGAATCCAACGCCGCAACCATTCGGTCACACTGCTTCACATGAGACCGTTCCTGGACAATGAGTGTCCCATTTTTGCTTTCTTCCTTAACCCCTCCCCTAACCCTGATCTAACCCGGAATATCTTAACATATCTCCTATGAAATTTGCTGGAGATCCGGATTCAACGAGACTTCAATGCAGTGCCATAATAATGTAACTCTGTAATTTCTTTGAATCATGTAGAATACAACCGATAACCTTGTCGTACATCAAAACAGACGAATATCACAGCAAGCATATGAAATAAGTGGAACAGCCTCGCTGTGATTTCCCATGTGGGCATCTCATCTCTCAAACATGGCTGCCCATAGAATGAATGGGTTCATCAGATCGTCCACCTACCACTCTACTGTTGTTAATAATATTTCCGTCTCGGTGCAAGCATTTCTAAAATATTAAAAAAATAATAAAAGTGTTGATCTCGTCTTTTATGGAGAGCTGGAATTAACATATATATATATCCCAGACAGAAAGATCACTACAGAGACAATATATATCAAATCTAGCTTCAAAATGTCGATGTCTGGCCTCAGCACTGCTCCCACTCAAATCACTCTGTAGCCAGTAGAAGATGGAATGGATGTTGTGCAAAAATAAAAAGAGACTAAAGCATCCAGTAATCGTCTCCCCTGATTTGTCTAGGCTACCCAGTGCAGCTAGGTCCAGATTTTCTGCCGCGCAAAAAACCAAAACCAAAACCAAAATGCACAGGGACGCAATCTGCGTTGGCTTTGTGTCATACTAATAGCTCACTTGAGAAGATTTCCGGCTATTTCCCATAAGGATATCACTTGTCTAGACTGAGGTTAGATGTCTTAGCCGACCTCATCCTTCCTCTCAGAACTCGGTGAGCTCAAACTGGCCCTTCCTGCACTGCCTTGTAAGGAAGCTTCTACAGTGGGGGCGTGGAATCAGGGTACCAAGTGAGTTGGAAAAGGGAGCTCTGTCTGTGTGTGTGTGTGTGAGAGAGNGGGGGGGGGGGGGGAGGAGCGGTAAGAGGCACTGAAGTTGTCGAGGAAGTACCTGTAGATGACTGATACATACTGTCATGAAAAGGTTAATATGGCTACAGGAAGCCAGCCCAAAAAAACCAAGTTTTGAGTAGTCGATACAAATACGTTATGCAAATGTGGCACGTCACCGGACCTGTTTTCTTACTGTCATGCAAACTATTTGTTAACTAAAGCCTAGTGCAGAAATGAACCAATAAGTAGATGTAGATGGAACTTACTTCACTGGTTCAGAATACAGTTTACATTATTTGTCATAAAAGTGCATCTGCTTCCTGTTCTCATCTCGCGGCAGAACAGTCACCAGGAGCCGCCGGTTTCATCTGATTGGGGGCGAGGTAAGGAGGGGAGAGGGGAAGCAAGGTGGGGGTTGCCTGGGTGAAGGGGCGAGGAAAAGAACGACGGTCACCAAAAATCTTTCACAGGCTGGAGAACTAAGGACTGTACGGGGTAGTAGATCTACATAATAACAATAGATCCAGAAAACATTGTTTCTGATGACACTTTCACTGGCTGACACTGTTTCCTCAACAGCCACCAAGTAACGTGAAGGATTTTGATGTCTACGCCTCTGCACACTCGCCTGAAACATTATAATGATCAAAAACGACATCAGCATCTGTGACTACCACACCAGATGCGACGTCAACACTCCACACTGTAAACAGATTTGTTTTTCTTTTCCTTCAACCGATCGTTACATGAGAGGGCAAAAATAAGAAAATTATGAACTCATTCATATTTATCACAATCGTTACAGCACTGATCACTGATATGCATTGTGGCGTTGACACTCTCATGATAAAATATTATCACAGGAAAAGCATTAAATTTTATATTACATTTATTACTGAATAATCAAGTACGTGATGTTACTATCAATACTTGTCTCATAAACACTCAAATTATGGCGAGGAGACGTGAACCACTGTTCAGTAAATAAAGGCTGTAAGACAGAGTGCGCTGTTTCGCGGTGCAGCCTTCCTAACTGTATCTGTTACTAATAATTATCATTGATCTTATTCATGAGAGCGAAATCCCCTCATCAAAATGGATATATTTCGCCTTCGATAACATCACGCATGATTTGGTATTCTCAGCAGACGTCAGATGGGACTCCTAATGAATTCCTCTTCCTCTTTCTCTCTCTCTCTCTCTCTCTCTCTCTCTCTCTCTCTCTCTCTCTCTCTCTTTCTCTCGTTCCTTCCCCCACCTCCCAAGACGACCACCTGCTTCCAAGTCCTAAACCCACTTCAAATCCCAATAACAAAGTGGATGGTCGCTGTTGAGTGTATCAAGGTAAGTGGGACTACCACCAAGACATATGAAACCCCAGCTCGGGGAGAAACATGAAGAAAGATGTTTTCAGTGATCTGGTAACACATTAAAATACTTTCAAATTTTCTGCTGCGTCGGCGGATACTGACACCTTGTCTGTTAAAAACAGACTTTAACAGAAAGCCTGTAACGAGTGTTTGTTTGCAGTCAAAGGCAGCGTGGCACGCGGCTTGGGAGCAGTTCTCATAAACTGTTAAGTTTCGGTTTGTGTGTTCGATTCCCAAGCAGGGCAGTTTACTTTGGGAAAGATATCCCACTTCTATTTCCTCACAGATAGGAATGAGTGCCTGGCTTTAGAGCTGGGGGAAGCAGGGCGCTGCATGGCTGTGACTAGCAATGACTTTGTTCTGGGTTTCATTTGTAATATTGTGTATTTGTATGCATAATGTATAATGTTATACGTTTATCCGTTTTATGATTGAACTGTATATCAGTTTAAAACAATTTGCCTACAAGGCAAATACAATTACAATTTTTTTTTGTATGTTGTCAGTTTTCTTGAGCTTAGGTCGACTTTCTCATTCACTCTTGTTTACTGTTGCGATATCAGCCTCTAGTCTAGGTCTTGGATGTCATCAAACGCACTGAAATTTCCAATCGATCCACTGGTCAGAAACTGGGAGAGTCAGAGATCAAAGTTATGTGTGTCATTACGAAAATTGATTACACACTTTTACGAATCCGGAAAGAGACCTTGTGTCTATATAATAAAGGGAGTGATTCCCCCTGGCCATAGAAGTACAAGACTCCACAAGCTGATAATATCTTCTTTGCAATCTTATTCCCCTGGTCTCTGCGCTATCCTATTTTATCGTCATCTTGGTATCCAGGAGAAAATAATTCTCTCAAGTCAAAAATGGAAAATTGCGAGTCATGACCCAAGTGTTGCCCAGTCCCTTTAAAGTGTCAGGAGATGAAAAGGACCAAAACGTTTTGCTAGACGGGTATATTTTCTTCTGAAGATCTTCTGCTGCCTCGCTCTCTGAGCCAAAAAAAAAAAACTTTTCTTACCTTAATCGACAGAAACTAATTCTCAAACCATTATTGAGCTAATCTTTCTTCCAAATCACATTATCCCCGTCTTGTTTGGCGCCAGCCATGTTTGCCAAGGCATTGTTAACCAATCAAGATTGGGGTTTTTATTTTGGCCATGAAAACTGCCCACTGAGATGAATCCCGGATGCGGGGTGCTGAAAATTAAGTCGACCAATTAAAAAAAAAAAGAAGGGGGATTAAGAGAATGAGAGAGAGAAAGAGAGACAGAGAGAGAAAGAAAAGCATGTTAAATGGGTTCCAGGGGAAGATCAGACATGGAAATCAATGGGTTTAACGAGATGGACAAGGACGAGGGAACAAGCTGAAATACGCCAATTTGTGGATGTGGCTCCTAAGAAGGTCACAGCTTTCAACAGACTCCCACAGAGCTTCCTGATGACACAGTGTTCAAATAAAATCTTTAATGACCTGGACTAAGACGGTGCGGAAGGTATCGCCATGTGTATTCTGGCACAGGCACGCGCACACACTCACGCACACGCGCACACACACACACACACACACACACACACACACACACACAAAAACACTCACTCATACAAACAAACACACACACACAAACACACATACACAAACACAATGAGTTTATAACAATCGCCGGTTAACAAAGGCCACACTGAGTAGACAAAATAGAAAAAGACCACATATACGAGATGTCTGTCTTTCTTTTTACGCGTTCTTCTAGATCTAATCACGACGATCCCGGGTCAACAACCTCTGGAACTAGGCTCAACTCTCGGGAGTTTGGTTCCAGGAAGGAAGCGAATTCAAATATTTACTCCCGGTGGATAATGAACACCATCTGTACGCTCTGGTAAGTTGACCATCTGCAAGGCAAATTGATGGTCAACAGAAGACCGGCTCTTTCTGGGCTTATATTCACTTGGATTCCGATTCCTTGCTGGAAACGAGAGGTCATAGTATCATTCTCGTTCTCTATTTATGTTTCACCTCAATCTTGACTTTTGAGCCAATGTAGTTTGTTTTCTTCAATATTAATCACAGAAAGTAGATTTTCATCGCTATGACTTCTCTGAATCGAGTGCTCTTCCCTCGTATTCAGTTTTTCCAAAGGAATTCTTACTGAAGACACTTTTCATGTTAAAATAGTTTTATGGCAGGTGGAATTTAGAGTCATTGACGGAACACCAAAGCGAGAAGTCTCTCCAGTATGATTTTCTTTCTCTCTCTCTCTCTCTCTCTCTCTCTCTCTCTCTCTCTCTCTCTCTCTCTCTTACTTTAATATCACTGGCAGGAATATTTCAATTCTGATCACGTTCAGACTTAAGATCAAGAAAGAGATCGTTAAACTGATTTTTTTTTAATCTGTGGGGGCGTGGGGGTGAGGNAGAGGAGGAGACAGGGGGGATAGGGATGTGGAGCACAGGACGGGAAGATACGGATGTGGGGAGGAGCGGGAGAGAAAAATACAGTTCTGCACTGGTCTGATTTCTCTGAGTGCGCTGATGTTTGCCATAGAAACACCAAAAACTCCAAGCTCTGAAAGCCAAACCTGGCCAGTTCTCAGTGGTTCTTAGTCTATGTATACAACCGTAGAGAAGCTGGAAGTTAAGCATTCAAACAACACAAAAAAGGATGAAATGCAAGGTCGGGCAACAGCCTGCACCTGCATATAAACTGCGTGACATGGAACAGGAAAAAAAGAAAACCCAGGCTGAACAGTGGTTTGCCCAAGCTCGCACGACATGTACACTAGGCCTACACTGTGGGTGCTGAATACACTCTATAAAGTTTTCATGGCGACCAGTTCTTGCCATGTGATCTGGATCTAGCCTAGTCTGTGTTCGTATGCACATTACTTACGTTAGTTAACGCACTGGGGTAACCACGGGAAACTCCCAAAACACCAGTAGTGTTCACTGTAGTTAGCGCAATGCGTATACTAAAGTAAAGAATATGCTTACGGCAGCTGGTCTCCTCCTTTACAGAACGCAGCATCTTCAGTTGTTACTGGCATAAGTACTATCTCAGTAAAAGTAGTCTGTTCTGGACTGTATCAGATTAAGAATTTGTCACCGTCTCTTCGTTTTCCACCCCTCCCTCCCCTCTCTCTCGCTCTCTCTCTTGCTCTCTCTCTCTCTCTCTCTCTCTCTCACACACACGCGCACACACACACACACACACACACACACACACACACACACACACACACACACACACACACACACACACACACACACACACGCGCACGCACGCACGCACACGCACATACATGCACAGAAAACAGCCTGATACTGTACTTTGTTAATTACAAAGTTAATTACTGTATGAACGCTTGTGATTTTGTTGTCTTCCACGCATGTATGTTGGAGTGTTGTGTG
>JAWQUT010000066.1:1583626-1611606 GCA_033807755.1 Ellobium chinense | reverse complement strand
TAACTTTTTAAAAATCATACTAAAATAAAACAAATCTTTTTGAGATACTGTATATTCTTTTGGTTCAGTGCCGAAATTATGCTAGATTTTATTTCAGACACGGCTTAACTTTTCCGCCAAGAGTCATCAAATTGCACAAAAATAATTTGATATATAGATCTACATGTATTTTACTAGAACCTTTTCTATAAACTAAAATTTTTGAGATACTTCTTTTTACTTGATGAATATCAAAAGGTAATTCGTTCTTTACTCTGTGAAAATCCTACCTCCTGTAAAGACTCACGCAAACTGGCCGGAAACTTTTTTCTTACCATGTACGAAAGAGAACAACGAACAAATTGTAATGAACAGACAGTCAAGCTAACACATTCGGATCGAAGTTGTACAACTTTGATTTGACAATAAATACAGTTTGTTTGTGCTTTCGAGAGTTGGTGAAAAAAAAAGTTTTAAAAAACCCAAAGTGAGTAGACTAGCTGTGTATGGAAGAATTTTGCACATGGGTAAGAGGGCTGCGGTATTGTTTGTTATTAAAAGAATGATTAGTTTGTCTCTACAATTAGCTACGTGTACTTCCTTATTCGGAGATGGAGCGGGGAGCCGAAAACTGAAAGTGCGCAAGTGATTTGAAAAGTTGCAAGATGCTAGCAGTTGAACTCGGGTCTTTATTGACAAATCGCAAGAGACTTTCAGTCAAGGGAGGGAACTCACACAATGTTTGGGCTATGTGTTCAATGGTTGCTGCAGTCCACGAGCAAGATGTCTTTGTAGTCTGGCAAACTGACACAGAAATAAATTTTACCACCGTCGAATTTTCAGCAGAGAGGTAATTAAATGGTCTGTCCCCGCTTAAAAAAAAAAAATCAGTGGGCGCCCGACAAGAAATTAGACCCTTTGTAACAGAATGTCTGCGCCCGGGCAAGCTTGACATATCGTACGACGCAGAAATTGAATTCTTAATCCTACCGCTCAGTGCCTTACACTAACACATCAATTCGTGAACATATTCATTATTATGATCTATTAGGATGAAGAGTTGTATACTCTGGCTGGCGATAACATAACCAAAATCTTGGGTGAAGAGCATGAGATTAACGGGGGTGATGTTTGATATAACCGAGAATCCTTGAATCCACTTTTTCACGCAAGTTTCCAGTTATCTATTTATCATGTTACATAGACTAGTCTAGTCTAGGTATGTTTTAAAATGGTATCTAGGCTAGACTAGTCCAGACTTTCAAGACTATGTCAGTATTGTACTATTTCTGACAGTTTGATGTGTTCAAAGCAGAAGTAGGTAGACTAGTCTAGTCTAATCTTTTCTGTCTAAGTATGCTGTTGATGCCAAATTGTAATTTAACAGATTATTATATGCAGCCAGACATAGACTAGATCTATAATTGCCACAGGATGGAGAGGGCAATATCCAGGATCCTTCCAAGATCTAACAATATCTTTAATTCAGCCCTGCCCCTAATTTACCCATAACCCTACTCCTACTTCTGCCTCAAATGTCCTTACAAACATCATGGTAAACCTGACCTTTAGCAGTCAAGGAAATAAGTGACCTGAAATTCTATATAGCTATAGGATAAGCGCTGGTACCTGAACTATATGAACTATATTTTACTTAGAATAGTTTTAATATGATCAAGTGAGCATAGTATGCCTCCTCTCTCAGATGAAATGTACTGTTTCAATACAAAAGCGGTGCTGTCTTCAGAGCATCACTAAAAGTCATTTGAGTATTTTGAGCCTATATATGTTGCAGGAGTCCCATGATTTTGCCTGATTTGATTGGTAACTTCATAGGATGATTCAAATTGTCTCGTGTAGATACATCCGGTGTAAGATGAGAGGTGCAGAATTCTTGTCATGCTGTGGTACTGTCATTGTATGACTGCAACAACAGATTGTAGATTGTTTTGTTTGTAAGCTGAAGGCATACATGCATTTTTTTCCTTAGTTGAATATATCACAAGCATTCATTCAAAAATATAAATTGATAGTTCACTCTTCATCCCACAAATACACTACCCTGTAATGATTTGAGTAGAGGGAGAGAGACGGCATTGCAGTATTGCATGTAGGAGAGGATTGAGATGGCTGCCTGCGCAAGCCATGGTTAAATGAAGACATTGTTTATCAAATAATTGCAAAGTAGTTTTAGTATGTCAGAATTAAACAACCTTAATGACTAATGACTGTTAAGGCAATCTATTCTAAGTGCTTGAGGGATCAGTTACTTGTAATAGATGTTCCCTAGTTTGACATGTAAAAAGAACATGCCCTGGTAACTATGAAAATAATGGAAAGAATGTGTATGTGGAATATATTGTAATGTAGCTAAGTGTATGATTGAGCTTATGTACCATCAATTGATTCCCCATACCATATTTGATAAAAATAAGAAATTATGCTGCTACAAAATCATTGGCAATTTTTAATATAAATATATAATATCCACAGTATTAAAATTATCCACTTCTTCAGTGATAAGTTGAAAATCTTTGTGTTCTGATCACAGACGTTAATTAGTGAAATCATTGTTGACAGGCCTACCCTTTATTTTCATAACTTATCATTTATTTTTCTTTCAGTGGCAGGTTAGCAATGCTGTGAAGTGAGAAGAACTAGATTCTATAAATTAACCTAAATTTGCAGCAGCTCCAGAGAACATCCAGCCAGTGTGATGGAGAGCTGCAGCCATGTTGACAGCCTGGTGGTCTCCACTGATGAGGCAATCCTTGATCCCAGCCGCTGGCAGTGCTCTGTTTGTGGAACCACAGAATGGGTTTGGGTAGGGATATAATCATATTGTTTGAGAAATTTCTACTACTTTTTGGAAGTATGACATACATGAATGCCAATATGATAAACACATGCTATAGCCCTAGTATGTATTTTATACATTCTCATTGGAATGTAGATTTTCTCATGTAGAATGTTAAATTTTTCATGATTCAGTCATAAATATGCTCTTTTATTGTAATTTCCTGTCTTCATATGCCTTGGTTTAGTCAAGATTAGACAGACTGAATTGTTAAGGTCTTTGACACCTATTATTTTTTCTTCTTTTGGCCCTATTAACATTTTGCGTTATTTTAAATATACCACTGTGATTTGGGGAAATTTCTTCCCTGGAGGTTAAAGTACTTCATTTGCCCGATCTTTCAACGGGAAGAAACGGGGGGGTCAACACCCAAATTTTTCACAAATGTCTTTTGAAAAAGATCACCTCAAATTCTGATTTGGTCCCCAAATTTTCATTTGACTGGTTTTGACCGCATGCGAATACATAGGTCTACACATTTTATTTTTTTATCTAGAAGGCTCAAATTGTACCTGAAACTTTAAAATTGGATGCTTTATTTAGGTCACAGGTCATTTTACACATTTATACACCCTAACACTGGCTGGCAGGGCTCAAAAAAAGGGGGATTTTATATATTAGCGTATTAATTGGGTTGTACACAATCAGTGATTTGCCCATCTGATAGGTGTCACAAACCTGAAAGCTGACGTGTCTCTTCCTGGTTTCCTTTGCCTTCTTGCAGAGGGATCATATACAGATGTGCTTACTCCAAAAACAGACATTCTGTAGAGTTTGTAAATGCTCATTTGTTCTATCAAGATTAGGCTAATCACAGATTATTACAATCAGAAGATAACAAGTAATACAGAAAAGCATTGCTCACCCTGACTACCCTTGGTAAAAATGCACAAAGAGAAATATTCAATTTGAAGATGATGACTTATGGAGGGATCCAGTGCCTCTTAACTGTGTGAAATGTGACATGTTCGGAAGAGTGACAGCATCCATTAAAATAGCGCTCTAAAATGAAATAATGAGCCCTTATCCAGCCTCATTGTAATTATGGCCTTTTAATTTACTACCAGTAGATTCTAAAATGGTTAGGAGATTTGAAAATGGTGATGTGATTACACACTGTAAATATATATGTGATAGGAAGAAAAATATGGGAAATTGAATTAAATTGAAAGTTGAACTAAACCTCTGATTAGAAGTGGCTCTTTAAGGCACCTTGTGAGAATGATACATCTTGTACAATTCTTATTCCTTTTTTCAGGCCTGTCTGACCTGTGCTAATATAGCCTGTGGACGGATGAATGAGCAACATGCAGTACAACACTTTGAGGCCACAGAGGTAAGGATGTCTTTGGAGTTGGGGACTGAGTTTGCACTGGGCTTAAAAAAATGAAACTACTGAGTGCATTAAAATACAGTCGAGTCCATGTATGTCGAAATCGGATTCCTCCAATTACTTATTAGTCAAAAGAAAAAGAAATAACAGTTTTTTTCCCTTCTTTGCGTCTATTAATCATCCTTGCATAAGACGAAGTAATTAATGCCCATTTCTGATTAGTCCAACTGCCCAGCGCTGCCACAGAGGCAAAATCACCTCCTGGCGTCCTCCCCGCGTGGTACGAAACAACACAGGCGGCTTGAAAAACAAACGAGACGGTGCCGCGGATAGAGAGAGGCAATGAAACTGGACACTGCGAGTGCCATTAACCGCAGCACAATAAGTAGGGCGTGTGTATTACACCACCGCTGATAAGACAGTAGGGGGAAGAGAATGCGGGAGGGCTCGGCGGTGCTGAAAAATCAAGCAATAATTAAACATCTCGGCAGCAGTGTATACAACTACAATACAACGCATCTAGCCCATTGCACTGTGACGATAAATAAACAAGAGGCTGCCCTCGTGACCTCCCCAGTGTGCTCGCTCGCTCGCGTACGGTTGACTCATCTTTATCATTTTCAACTTGAATTAAATTGAATTTGTCCTCTAAATAATGGCTTCTTCTAATCCTGTACAGAGAAACTCTTTCCATTGAGTCGAATATTAACATACTCCAGGAAATCGACAGAGGTGCGATGTCGAAGAATGTCATAGCTGAGAAATATGGCGTTCCCGTTAGCACGCTTTCTACGATCTTGAAAAACCGGGAACAAGTGGAAAAAGCGGCGGCCTTTTCATCTATTAAGCTACTACTCATAGCGATTTCTTATAAAAAAAATAATCCCATTTAAAATACTTCCCCAATATGCCATCCTTAGTTACATCCCCTGTTGAACTGCCCTCGTGACTTCCCCAGGGTGCTCGCTCGCTCGCATACGGTTGACTGACCTTGGAAATCGTTAGTCGAATTCTAATTTCTCCAACTCATTGGGGTGGTCCCAGCGAATTGGAGTTAAGCGGACTCGACTGTATGAAAGTGAGTGCTAGTGATTCATAGCAAAAAACACAGTTTATTAAACAGTATTTATTTACCTTTTTGACGGGAACCAACCTTATTTAACACACTGTATTTGGATGGTTAACAAAATTATGCTAACTCTTGGGAAATGTAGAGGTTATCATCAAGAATGCTAAATTTATAGACAATTTGTTCCAGTGAATATTCTGGTTATTCTTTGACACTGAATTCTTGTGGTTGATATGTTTATAAAGATGAACCTGGATCTTTGTTACTCTCAACTTGTTTGCTGACTTGGTGTTATTCAATGTCCTGTAGAGTGGGTGATTAGCTGTGACCATAGTAGTTTGCTGATAAGCTCATATGTAAGCATTTATTTAGTCTACAATGAATTGGTTATAATATTTGTAGTTACGGTTTTGTATGAATTTATGAATTCTGTAGAATTCTGCAGAATTCTGCTCAGAATAGCATTGTTTTTTAAAATACATGAAATGTAGTTTAAAGGCAGTACATTCTCTCTGTTCCACAGCATCCTCTTGCAATAGAAATCAACGAGAAATATGTTTATTGGTAAGTATAAAACAGATAGTGATGAAAACTTTTGTATTGCCTAAGATGTCTGAGAATGAAACTTTTGACTGAGAATTTCATAAGAGCCCATGTCTGGAATGAAGAGATGCAGTGTATTTTGATAGCCTAAGAAGGAATGGCCGCTGTTTTCATCCCATTCAGTAATGTGGCTACCATAAACCAAAATAAAACATGATATAACTGAGGTGGGGGGGGNGGGGGGGGGGGGGGTTCTTGATATGGTCACTGTCCATCATGAAGGAGATCTAGAATGAAAGACCTAATTATAGGGATCTCAATACCTTCACATATATTCTTGGTGAATAGCCAAACAGCCCTACATAAATCCCTTTTTAGCAGATACAAGTGGGATAGCTAACTCATCCAGCTTGACTCCTGTTTTCAGCTATGTCTGTGATGAGTACATCATTGGGGATAATGCCCAGGGAGACATTGATTCCATCCGATCAGCTCTGACCGACATCGGAACCTTGTCTTTAGAGGAAGTTCAACACAAAGGAGGAAAATTACTGCGATCTTACTCACACCAGCAAGAATACTCAAGGTATATGAAAACTTTCATCGGTACATAAAGTTAAGCCACAGCTCCATCTCTTGTCTCTGAGTTGTTGTATTGGGAGCTTTGCTTAAATCATTCACCACGCTGAGCCGATATAATGACTTGCAGAAAACTTGTTACATTGCTCAGGCGACCCTCAGCTTTCTCAAGTTTCATAAATTTTTGAGGAAAAAACACCCAAGAAAAGTCAGTAATGAATGAGCCAGGTCTGAGTCATGTTTTGATTCTCCCTGTCAAGGCCAGTTGTTTCTCTGGTGCTTTATAAGAACAGTCACTTGAAATTTTGTTAGTATTTGTTCAATGTTCATGTATGTCGTTATAATAGTTGAGACTGTCAGCTTATGAGAAAATCTCTCCTAGATAAGGTGAAAAATATGAAAAAAATGTCTGCAACAATCTTAATTGTTACCGCTTTTTTTAAATGTTTGTTAGTTTAAATATTAACATTCATGTATGTGTTAAGTCATCTGATCTTTGAATCAAATTGTGCAAGCTATGTTTTTGACTAATGTTTTCCAGTCATATGTGTATGTGTGTGTGTGCTTGCATGCATGCGTCTGTGTGTGTTTTGTTATATATTAATGTCATTACTGTGTGATGCTGAATCAAAACAATTTTCCAGAATAAATTTATCTTATCCTAAAAATATTAATTCACGTACAAAGACTATATTGGCAAAACCTCAGATATGTAGCAGATACAGTTGTTATTAAAACTTTGGCCCAGAACTGATATCAATTCTTAAAAGAGACTCTCTTAGCTTTCAAGTCCTGAGACCAGCACCTCCAGCTCACAATCTTAATGACTGTAGAATATTTAAAATTTGTGTTTTGTTTTTCAGGAGTCAGGCAGATGAATATGACAGACTTGTCACTGCTGAGTGTCACTACAGGTTGGTCTAGCTGAACAAGGTTATGCCAAGTGCAGCAATATCCTGCTTTATATAATACTAGTTGAGGTGTCCTGGCACTGCCTGGGAATAGGGGTTGGCGAGGTGGGGGAGGAGTGGGTGGAGTGGGTGGAGTGGGTGGAAGGGGCAACCAAACTCGGGCCACATCTACATACATCTATACAGCCATTGTTATCTGAAAAATTTGTATGATCAGACCTATGGAAGAATTTGGCTTTATAATACCATCTGGACAAGTCTGGCTTGCATTGCAATAGCACATGACTGAAGGGCGTTTTTCCAAAACTCAACATGTGGTCTTCGAATGTTATTGAAATACAGGAAAATAACATTAAGCTCTTCACACATGAATATTTATTTTCTGTTAAATGACGTAAAATTTGAGGGAGTGCAGATTTTGAGCTGACTTAGGTTTTGAATGAATTTACACAGAAATGCATGTTTGAATATACTATATCACCTCATTTTTCAATGAAAATGCATTTACTGAGTTTTGGAAAAACGCTCACCAATTGGCAAGTGGAACCTGACACGTCAGCCAGCCCTGCCTTTTGCTATCATCCGTTGAGTCAAAAGGCCAGTCTAAATTCCCTCAGGGTCCCAAGTGGTATAAATCTCTGTACTGGACAAACAATCACATATTTTCATTTTTTCATATTAGATAGTCAGCATTGGAAAATGAGGAGGAAAGAATAAAATTCTTGTTGTTAAGATGAGACAAAATTTTGTCTAGAAGTAACTCAGTTATGCTCATGAAATTACACATAATTTCAGAGCAAGGACATATTTATGTCTGAGCCAGGCAATTGTTTATTTTACGCATAGTAAAGTGAATTTCATCTCTCTGCCTGAGATAGACTGCTGGATGTGGTACTTTATGCTAGTGGCGTTTTCATTTTATTTGTCTTTTCTGTATAGGAAGTCACTGTTAGGGAAGGTGTTCTCTGCTTGGCAAGCTTTTGTACAAAGTGAAAGAGACCTCAAGGTAAGATTTACACAAATATTTATCATTGCAGTTTTACAATGTAACATTCGTTTAATCGGGTGCGAAGGTATATAATATGCATTATTCAGACACATTTCCCTGCAGGCAGACTGATACGTGGATTCACTGAGAACAAAATCTCAGATACAATTAATCACTTTGACATCACAGCTTAGTGGAATGTTATGAATGATTATGGTGATGAAGTATCAAAAATTTTCGAGGTTTTTCTTTTTTTCCAAATTATTTTTTCTGCATGTCATTGAAATACTTCCAAGTTCATTATCTGTGTTTCTATGTTGCACTGTGAAAGCGAACTTAAGCATAGAATCCTCAATCAACACGAAATGATAAATCTCATGATTTCCACAGACACGACCAGGTACCTCAACCACAGCTCACCCGCCTATGCTGACCAGGTCAAGGGCAAGCCTCTTTCATGTGAAAAAGAGAACTCTCATACCAGGAGTGACGGGTCTTCGTAACCTTGGCAACACATGTTACATCAACTCCATCATACAGGCATTAGGGTAAACAAAATTTATTTCTTAATCAGAGGTGCTAGAAATTGAAGAAGTATATTCTGTTTACGGAATTTTGAAAAGTTGTCAGCAAATACTTGACTGCCTGTTTAAGAATATGACCAGTGGTTATTTCTGTGAAGTATGCTGGAGTTTCCAGGTTTTTATAGTATGTTTCATTAGACGGCATAAGACTTCGGTGAAAAGAGTTTCTGCTTGTACAGTACATTATTTCATGTGATACATTAGTTAGCAATGTTCTACTCATAATTTTATACAGTGAAGTGCTTTGGCATCTAACTAAAATCACGTTTATTTGGTGTCGTTCTTATGGTGTATAGAAGACTCTTGGAAAATCACAGAATATAAAGAGTAGTGTACTAAGTTAAAAAATATTCCCATTTCACTATGTCAAATTCTTGTGAGAAATTTATATATCTTTTTTCTGGGGTACAAATCTTTTTGACATGTTGTTAAATTTTTTTTCCGTTGGCATTACTGATTTTTCAGTTAGCTTTCCTGCCTTCCCTGTAAGTTTTGAAAAGATTATGATCCATTATTTTAGTCATAGCCCTGCGTCCTTGTAATAGTATTCTTAGGTCAGATTTATTAAGTATCTCACAAAAGTATCAAGATCCTATGCAGAGTTCTTTATTGGTCAAAACTTATCAGTAGCACCTATTTGTAACACATATAAGATCTCACTGTCCACATTCAGAATTTTTGGTCAAATTTTGTTGTGTTTCTCTTTGCCAGACACTTAGAAGACTTCCGGGAGTATTTCTGTCAGCTTGTATTTGGTCTGTTCTCTCCATCTGGCACACCTCTTCCTGGCTCCTCCCCATCAAGTATTTCTCCTCTGGCAGCAAGAAATCTCATCCGGCTCACCTCCGTAGACTACTTTCAGGTTGGTTATCTCTGATTAATCAGCATGTTAATGCCTAGAGATGGTACAGTCAGTGGCATGTAATCAGTGTCAGTTAATCAGAATATACTTTAGAATGCAGAATAGTTGCCATAGTGTAAACAAACAGTCCTGCTTGGTTTGCCTACCACTTATGTGGAAGACTCCTTCCATTTTTCTCGCTTGGAGGCAGTGATTTAGTGAAAATGATCAGTTTTTGTATTCAGTGTAAGCCAGTTGATGTACTGACTGATCTGGATGTAGTTTGGATATATACAATAGGGGCTTTTGGATAACTTGCTAACCTCCATCAAAAATAATGAGTGACACTATTTACTTGATAAAATTCATATCATGTTATAGAAAAACGAAAAATTAAGCATATTCGGCAATCGTTGACAACTGCGATATCATTGGAAAGACACTGGTAGAGTAAAAATCAGTCAAAATCATTTCGCAAATAATTAGGGATGGACTAGTGATACATGTGATCTAGAGCACAACATGGTCAGCAGGAACCATAAAAGGAACCGCTAGTGACTTGATGATTTCATGAAATGTGAGGAAACGTGTCTTGTTCACTTGTGAATGTATCTCATTACTTCCCTCCTGTCCTCTGTCAATCTTCACTTTTCAATGTTAGCTTTGTTTGTCTCTCTCTCCAGCATCTCAGCAGGCAGTCACAAGGCAACAGCAGCATCAGCAGCAGTACAAAGGCAGCAAGTCAGAAGACTCCAGGTGGTCTGAATGGAGGTGCTACCGGAGGAGATGAGGAGGTGCAGGAAGCTTTGAAAGAGGTTGTGAATGATCCTGACATGAAGACCAAGGCAGACGTTCTCAAAACATTGTGAGTTTTTAGTAAAGCCATACCTCAAAATCTTGACTGACTGATAGATTTGGATGTATTTAAGATGTTAGAGGCAAGGTGGTCCCATTTGGAGAGCTCATGACCTGGATCCTCAGCTTTTGGAAAAAAAGAGAAAGAAAACTTCAATCTTTATGTAATAAACTGGGTTTCAGTCCTTTTTTATAGTGTACAAAGTTACTGTATCAACTTAAATGTCTCTCAATTAATTATACGAGCAGGTTACCTGTTCTACAAACAGAAAGGAAGGGAGGATGAAAATAAGTCACGGTCACCAAATGTCATGCGATCTGAGAATGGAAGTTCCGGTCTGAGGCGGAAATGACGGACTTGACGGAAGTGCAGTATCACGTCGCATTCCCAATCATTAATTGATACATGATAATTATGACTCAATTTCTGAAAAATAGATACGTTTTCGCAAAAAACAGTTTAGACCACGTACAGGTTTGGTACATTTTACATACGTGTGCCAGGTTTCATTCCTCTACGTTGCGTGTTAAAAAAGCCTTTGCGGGAACAACGTTGGGCCCAAGCTCCATTATTATATGATACTGGCCTGAATGGAATCAATTCTGTTTAAGTAGAGGATATATTGAAAATAGTATAAAAAAACCAAAGATGATCAAGATCAGATATTTACACATACATTCCTCTGAATGTGGTTTTACAATCACTGGACAGCATTTATGGAAAGCTCCATAAATTTCCACATATTGTTTAAAAAAAGTTAGTTATATAGTGACCTAGAACCTTTCAATTGGAAGAAAATTTTGTAAGAAATTGCTTTAAAAAATTATGTACAGATTTGACTGGCTGGCTGGAAACTTTATTCATCTACAACAAATAAAATGATCTCTTTGAAGAACTGTGCATTAAAAATGTTATCTTTTCATCAGGTCTTTATGTCAAGAACTTCATGGTCTTTTTCGAGTGTTGTGGTCAGGCAAATGGGCGCAGGTCAGCCCTCATGGTTTCTTACAAGCTGTTTGGAAGGCTATTCCCATGTTTAAAGGTCATTCTCAACATGATGCTCAGGAATTCTTATGGTAGGCTGGTGATTACATACAGATTACATTAGGACTGGAAAAACAGATCATCACTTGTCTTGCTCAAAGTGATATGAGTGTGCTTAGACCAGAATCAGTATTTGAGAATTTTTTCATGGTGGTCTCAAATGTTTGCTGGGAAATTCAGAGAGTTGGGGCTTTCCTATGGACTCTGCTTGAAGAGCAAAATGTCACAACACTTGTAAAGTGAATGTTTAGATGATGTAACCTATATTTTAAATATATTTGCAATATACAAGGCTATTAAAAAAAAAAAAAAAGGTCGAACCATTTCAGTTATAACAGGATGACAAGCTTGATGCACTGTTCAGTGACACATGAAAAGTATCAATTGTCAAATTTCATGCTTTCAGTAGTAATTCTTCCATTATTGGTGCAGATAAATATGAGACACTTTGTCCATACAAGATTAATGTTTATTACCATCTTTCCTCATGGTTATTGTGAATGAAAATTCTGACATGTAGCCGTAGATTTTGGTAAAACTTCATATCATTTATGTCACTTTACATAGCTGAGATTTTGGTACATATCATTTATGCCACTTTACATAGCTGAGATTTTGGTAAAACTTCATATAATTTATATCAATTTACTTAGCGGAGATTTTGGTAAAACTTCATATCATTTATGTCACTCTACATAGCTGAGATTTTGGTAAAATTTCATAGCATTTATGTCACTTTAATAGCCGAGACTTTAAGTTGCTGACATCACGTATATTTATTTTGACATCTTTTTAATTATTTTGTGGTCACAGCTGAGTTGATAATTATTCTTTCATTTCGCAGTGAATTGTTAGATAAAGTTTCTCAGGAGATTGAAAACCTACCTCAGTGTAAAGGAATAGAGAATATAGTGGACCAGAGTTTTCGAGGAGAACTTGTTAGTCAGGTAAGTGCTGATATACCTACACTTGCCAGCTTGCAAAGAATTTCTACTATTAAAAATGTATACAATGTATGTCAACTTTAATTCACGAAAATACTGTCATTCGTCATATTAAATTTTTTCAATAACTTCTCACTGGTAACATGAAATATTTGAGTACAGAATCAATCATGTTATTGGCTTTCTTTCATAACTCTTGAACTACCTGGTCTTTGTAGCCTTAGGTAAGTCACAGTATTTGAAACTGTTTCTTAGAAGTAGAAGGGAGTAAGGGAGATAGGAGTCTACATACTTGTTACTGTCTGCATAATACTTTTCATCCGCCCATCACCACCTGGTGTTGAGGATGTGTTGTCTTCATTGACATATTGCCAGCCAGCATCAGCATGACACAGCAACTTTTTATTTGCTATACTTATTTTTCATATATGATGATGTAAAGTTGGTTTGTTTTTTTTTAACATATGTGCCATATTTGTTAAGTGTTAACTTAACTTGCCAGTGTGGCTTATTTGAAGTTAAATCTGTCACCTGGAATATTGCATTTGTGTAGTCTGAATTTGGATGAGATGAAAATTTCTGGAAATATTCTTTGTAATATCTGCAAGGGATGGGTTCAAGACCTGTTAGTCCCCAGTTTGGTTTAACAAGCAGTATACTGTCTTACTTTGGCTGATTGCTACAGCATCATGTCATGAGCTAAAATTTGCCTCACAAAAAAACTTCCTTAATTAACCTCATATTAATTCGTTAGTTAGTCTTATCTCATCCAGTGGCAGTTCTCATATGTAGAGGCTGTTGTTATGCCTTTAGCAAATTCTGACTTAGTGAAAAATGTAGTGAATTGAGGTTAGCTTCACATGTAATGTTCTCATCAGAGGAGACAAGTCATGAATGTTTTTATTAGAGCATCATTATGTGTAAGGCCCTAGTCATTTCCAGTTACCTGTGATTTCTTGTCTTTCCCCAGGTAACCTGCTCAGCTTGTTGTAACATCTCCTCCAGACATGAGCCATTCCTGGACCTGTCGCTGGAGTTCCCCAGATGTTTCCAGTACACAAACAGTCAGGTTAAACGTGACATGTGTCACCTCACAGGTACTCAACTCATTTCTACTCTCCTGCAAGAATGCTGATATCATAAGAGCTGTGAGAAAATATGAAATGACAAAGCTTATGAGAGCCAGCTGTTCCCATCTGCCACATTACATGTAACATTAGGAGATTTCTTTCCTTAAGTTCTTTCTGCGTTTGGTGTGATGTAAGATGAGTTTTGCTGTTCTCAGTTTACAACTCTTTCAATTTTAGAGTTGGCTGAAGGTGGATGTGGCAGCCTGGAAGGTTGGCTTATTTAAAATGAGTCATTTACATTATGTCAGAAAGTGATGCAAACTCTCTGATTAGTTTCTCATGAATGCATGATTATATCATTTGAGGTATCTTTGTTGAGAAGCATCTGTAGAAGGGCTGTGACACTATGATGTTCCCCAGGAGTTGAGAAGAGTATACAGTAGTCTAGCCTGCTAGTGTAATGATGGGGAGTCAAGAGAGTAGGCATTTCTTAGATGAGAAACACAAACTTTAGCATTATTATTAATGGTGATGCTTCAGCTGACACTATGTGTTTAGAAAGTAAGTATATTTATGGAGATTATTATTAATGTATAGGCAACCTATTTTTATTACCTGATATTTACAGCAGTGATATTCGATTTTAAAGAATGCATTGTTCTCAATTTAGCGTTTTGCAGATATGAACTTGCTGCTTTCTTTTCCTTTCAGAAATGTTATCCACATTCACAGATGTAGAAGAATTAGAACCTCGGTCATATTCATGTGAAAAGTGCAACAGTAAGTTTGTGTACATTTCCCTTGCCTTAGTTGTTTCACTTTACTCTTATGAAGTGAATGTTATATCCTGTAAACTATTTTGACAGGATTTTGCAGGTCTCAGGAACCGGAAAAACGCTTGGAATTCTATGATGAAAAGTCCAAGACGCTGAAAGAGACTGAAATAATAAAAAAAACTGCTGCGTATGCTTGGAAGCATAAAATCAAATCCCTTTCAAGTGGCAAATACACTGTATGTTTGCACTTCAGTTTTTAAGTTGTTTCAGTCTGTTGGCGGTTCTATTCTGATGATTTTTGTATGTTTAATATACGTGGATGTCTTTTCAACATTAATTTGTTTCACTGTGTTTTCTCATAATTGCATGTCAGTGTTAATAGCACACATATTCCATTCATGTTTATATGCAATGGTTTAAGACTGTGCCCAGTGAGTGTGGTCATGCGTCAGAAGTAGTTTACTATCTGCTGAAATTTCATAGAGGAAGATATACTTTTTTATGATCATGATAGCAGTAATAAATGGAATAAAAATTATGATGTCACCAGTGAAGGACAAAACATCTGTTTCACTGCTTCATAGCAAGATGCTGTGTCTTATTCAGTCTGTCAGAATAGATACAATAGCTCAGTTATGAAGTTTGATTTGACTGCTTTGCTTTCTTGTCATCCTTTGCATGTGGCCAGAAAGAGTTTTTATCTGGTTGTACACTCAACTTCGGAAGTCATTTGTAGATAAAATGGTAACTTGGATGAACGTGTGCTTAAACGATTTATGTGATTAAGTGATGCTGTCAGTTAGGGTTGGTTTTTTTTCATATTTTTTGATAAATGGTGCAACTAATTAGTGGATTGTGAATAAGTAGAGTTGACAGTTATATAAGTGCAAAGATATTAGGCTGTCATTTATTGTTACTGAAAGGAATAAACCAAAGTTTTATATAAAGATATTTATAAAGAGACTAATTGTTTCATCATTTGGATATTAATGCATTTAACCTCAGGCTATACATATATCAATTTTCCACTCATTTCAGGTCAGCGTAGGAGGTCAACACGGCAGCCAGAGGTGAAGACAGATGCTAGGAAACAGCTGTTGATCAGCAAACCTCCTGAAATTCTCAGGTTACATTTGAAACGTTTCAGGTGGGTCTGACGGCATTTGTTGTTTGTATTACTATTATGTCCTTTTATGAAGATAACTGAGCTACCACTGGAGATTGTGATGTGCTCATTTGACATTAATTTTTGTGTCAGTGGAGTCTGCAATATTTTTATGGTATATTCATCAGTCTTAAGACTGGTATCCTTACAGCAGCCTTCAATTACTGAGGCCAAACTCTCTCCAATCTGTTCTGAAGGTTCGAATGGGTCACTGGTCATTGTGGGCCTTGAGGGGTCTTTTTTCCAGGATGGCTGAATCACTGGAGATGGAGTTTGATAGTAGACTTTGTGAACAATGCTGTTCAGTCTCCATACACTTTGCTTTTCACACTAGATAGGGATATGAATGTAAACCTGTTTCCCTTTAGTGCATACATTTTTTCACCTTTACAGTTCTCTCATAAGTTTCTTACGCTGGTGTTACGGGCAGCTACCCTTAGTTTGCAGTCTGTAATAATCACACTTTTATAAAAGATCAAGAGCAAACAAGTCCTGTTCTATTACACCTGCTGTTAATCCATCAACTCCACTTACTTCTTCCGCCTCAACAGATGGCCTAAGATGTGAATGCAGGCTGTCTGCATAATATGTTTGTTCCATATTCTTCTAATCTTTTCAGCATGTCATTAACTTGTATTCATCCTCTTCTGCGGCTTTAATTGTTGTTGCCTAGGGAGATTGGCCATGTGAAGGGACTCCTTGAGAGAGNGTGCAAAGATATTAGGCTGTCATTTATTGTTACTGATAAGAATAAACCAAAGTTGACACGACATGATATTTATAAAGAGACTACTTGTTTCATCATTTGGATTTTAATGCATTTAACCTCAGGCTATACATATATCAATTTTCCACTCATTTCAGGTCAGCGTAGAAGATCTACACGGCAGCCAGAGGTGAAGACAGATGCTAGGAAACAGCTGTTGATCAGCAAACCTCCTGAAATTCTCAGGTTACATTTGAAACGTTTCAGGTGGGTCTGACGGCATTTGTTGTTTGTATTATGTCCTTTTATGAAGATAACTGAGCTACCACTGGAGATTGTGATGTGCTCATTTGACATTAATTTTTGTGTCAGTGGCGTCTGCAATAATTTTATGGTATATTCATGAGTTTTAAGACTGGTACCCTTACAACGGACTTCAGTTGCTGAGCCCAAACTTTCCCCAATCTGCTCTGAAGGTTCGAATGGGTCACCGGTCATTGTGGGCCTTGAGGGGTCTTTTTTTCCAGGAAGGCTGAGTCATTGGAGATGGAGTTTGATAGTGGATGTTGTGAACAATGCTGTTCAGTCTCCACACACTGTGCTTTTCACACTGGATAGGGATATGAATGTAAACCTGTTTCCCTTAAGTGCATACATTTTTTCACCTTTACAGTTCTCTCATAAGTTTCATATGTTGGTATTACAGGCAGCTACCCTTAGTTTGCAGTGTGTAATAATCACACTTTTATAAAAGATCAAGAGCAAACAAGTCCTGTTCTATTACACCTGCAGTTAATCTACGAACTCCACTTACGTCTTCCACCTGAACAGATGGCCTAAGATGTGAATGCAGGCTGTCTGCATCATATGTTTGTTCCATATTCTTCTAATCTTTTCAGCACATGTCATATTTCTACTAGATACCTACTTCACATTAACTTGTATTCATCCTCTTCTGCGGCTTTAATTATTGTTGCCTAGGGAGATTGGCCATGTGAAGGGACTCCTTGAGAGAGAAAGTTGCAAATATCTCTCTCCATATGAGCAAAGAATGCAAATATCTCACTCCATAAGAGCAAATATTGCAAATATGTTCCTTCTTCAGAGCAAGGGTTGCAAATATATAGCCTTTTTCTTTCCCTGTCATGTTCTTCATAAATCTCCAGTCAGAGGACTTGGGTGAAACACAAACCAGTGGCAGGGCCTCTAAAGGTCTGCTGAGGTTAAGGGTTTTCTTGAGTGGCTTGTCTAGCCTTGACAAGGCTTTAACAGCTGTGAACTTTGCATTATGCACACAGATGGTGCGGTCGCAATAACAGGGAGAAAATCGGAACACATGTGGCATTTGATGAAGAGCTTGACGTGTCGCCATTCTGTCAGACGGCTCCCTCTATACCTAAATACAGACTGCACTCTGTGGTGGTGCATCATGGGGCAGGATTCAGGGCCGGGCATTATACAGCATATACCTACAACAACCACGCAGGTGAGTCAAGTGGAACTGTACTGAAGATGTGATGCTACATCAAGGGAAAATATACTGTCTGTCTGAAGTAACTTGCCCACTAGTCCAAGTTCAGAATTAGTATAATTTTGCAGACAGGGTGGATACGGGCTAAATGTTCTGTTAAAAAAAAATTGTGGACTCTTTTAAGCTATAGATCACTTCATATTGTTCGTTGTTATGCGTTATAATGAAATATCCCCTCATGTTTTAAAAAAGGTCTCCACAAAATTGCTAAAATACGAAAAATTCACCTCCCATCTAAACAAATTAAGCACCTATGACATTGGTCTCCATCCATTCTTTGGTTTTGTTCATGGTTGCAGTTGTGTCTAGTCTTTTATCTGTTTCCCTGACAGCATCCTGGTTACATTGCAATGATTCCCGTGTTGAGCTGGTCCCCCTTGAAGAAGTGTTAGCATCGCAGGCTTACATTTTGTTCTATACCCGAGAACTAGCCACGGTCCACTTAGATGACATGCCTGTACTCACCAATATGGCAGCAGAGGGTGACTCACACTCCACGGTGAGTACCGAGAGCAAGAATAAACCATAAAGCGCAGTGAAGATGAAGAACAGTATGGTAGAGAGAATGAATCCGTCTTTATGTGACAAAAGGACGCAAAAGCCATGAACCAAATGTTCAGGTGGAGCAAACATTGTTTTTGTGATGTTTGTCCATACAGACCTTATGTTAAATTACATAAACCTTATGGATTGTATTTAAAATTATAGTGCTAAGAAAAGGTCCACGTGCCACTAGAAAAGGCTGATTCTTATCTTTGAGTTCTGCCTAGCAATTTCACTCTTTTCACTCGCTATTCCTCTGGCCAGATCTCAACAATTCCTGAATTTGATCAGGACACTATGCAGACACTCCAGAGACTCAGTCGAGGGGAGACAGAACAAGTCATCGATGAGGAGGTCTCTATCAGCTTCCACAGAGACCAGAAACTTGTCAAACGATTTTCCTCTGCCAGTTCCCAGTCCAGTCTGAAGCGAGCAGCATCAACATCCTTACCGAACAGCCAAGATTCACCCCCAGAAAAAAATGCCAAGAAAACAAGCCCGACATCTTAGCACACTTAATCATATACAATTGATTCCTCTTATTCGCAGTTTGCTTAATTACACATTTTTTGTCATCACCAAGTTTGTTTTCTAGACGTCAGAAGACTGATAATACTGCATATTCACATCCTCTGTTTAAGGATGATTATAATAATAGTTCATTACCTTTTTATAAATGTTTCTTCTCACAAGAAGTACAAACTCTCAAGCACTTTACATTCATACACAAATACAAATGCTAGACTTTTACACCTGGACTTTCTTGAAGGATTTTACAACCGGACCTCTTCATATTACTGAAACACACATTCTCTCATTTTAAGAGATATGATTTCATATTTTATTTGAAAGTGTCAGGCGGTGTTTTTAATCTCTTTTAACCCTTGATGGAGAAATTTCCATGTTTTTGGCCCACTAAAACAAAATGGTCTCTTATCAAAATATTTCAGCAACAGTTTGATTGTCCTTAGTTTTGTCAGTTCCCAGTGATGGAAGCTGGTGATGTGGAATGTAAGGAGTCAATAGTTCTTTGATGTAAGATGGAGGTACAAGATGGGGGTTTATTATTCAGACATCTTTGATGCCGTCAGACCACTCTGTACAAAATTCACTGTTCAACAGGCAGCCAATACAAATAATGCAGGAGAGGCAACACGAATTTTCCCCAAAAATATGCGCCATAAATTTTTAAAGTTTCTAGTGTTTTTTTTAACATATTCATTATCCCAGCCAAGGGTGAATTACAGTAGTTCAGTTTGGACAAGACAAGAGTTCTTGCTCCTGCGGAGCTGCATTTAAGTGGAGATGATTTGTATTTTTGCTCGTTTTGCTTTTGGATGCAAGGTGGGGGGGAGGGGGGGGATGTGGAAACTGACAACTTCCTATTGGCTGTACATGTCCTCATTTCCTCAATATGGGGTTTTAAGAGAATGAAAGTATTTATTATGTTGGAATTGTTACCAAGAAAACTCATGACAATGTTTTGCTGGGTGGGAGTCATATTTTTGATATCCTTGTTTTGAGTGGGTATCAGGAAGCAGGATGCCACTTATTGTTGAAATCGGTTTTATTCAACATGTCTTTGAATACCTCTTGTTCTCTAATCACATCAAGGTTTCATGTTTGGATTTTTGAAGTATTGCTTACACTAAAAGGCTGTTAAGTTTTTGCTTAACATGTGGGGAATTACTTTGCCTCGTCCTTCAGGAGATATAAAGCTAATAATTACTCTGTCTTGTTTCATTTGTCGTTACTATCTGTATTACATCAGAATGCTGTCCCTAACCCAAGCATTAAGTAAAAGAGTCCCAGGATATTGCTGCCAAGGTTAATGACATCCATGTTCATCATCATTGTGAAGGGATTAAAAATGTACTCTACAATATCAAGAGGAAAGATGCAGTTTAATCAGGATGTGAATGAGCAGTGCTATTTATTCCCATTACTTGGATTCTTATTCAGGAAAACAGTGTGTTTTTATAAAAAGTGTGACCATGCAGCGTTGACAGTACAAAAAATTGTAATTTGAAACACAAATCTGCTTTTAGTGAGTGAATGTTAAAATGCACTTCTGAATATTTCATCTCTTCACAGTTTCAACAACGGCAGCTCATATGAATCTCAGTTACTACCCATTCTCCGTCTCCTTGTCCCCCTCCATTCCTGTATATAATATTATATCAGTTTTGAAGACATTTAGTTTATTGGTATAATCACGGAATAGGACCGATCTTGTAGCTAAACCAATGACTATATGAACTGTATCAATGCAAGAGCGGTCCTGTCCCAGGAGATAGCCAGTTTATTTACTTTGTGTTCACACCTGCACAAACTGCCAGCCTGCTGGTCGTTATTATTTGTCATTTACTTGCAAATATTTAATGCACTTCTCAGGTAGATCTGTGTAATGTGGTGCCAGCGAAACAGAGATTTGGTAGATACAATCAAGACTATAATAGTTATTTGCAAGATGTACAGAAAGAGACGAAGGGATTTTTGAGAACTTTTAAAGATCCATTTTAAAGGAGATGAGTACAGCCGTTTCCATGCTAAATAATGTCCGAAGAGAAAATAGAAATATCAATGTCTTGAAATTCAAGAAATAGCTGAAATAAGATGTTACTGATTTTGTTGAAGCTTTTAACAACTCAGTAAAGAAAAATACATTTTTCTCACCGTTTACTTTTTCCAGCTAATTTTTCCAAAGAAATGGTCTCATCAAGGACTGAACATGCCTTTCAAAATTATGAACTCCTTGTAGTGCTAGCACTGAATTTAGTCAGTATCAGTTGTCCCTCTATGCCCAACTGAGAAGCCCAGGTCGCACTATCTTGGTATGTTTCAAAATAGTTGGGTGGCACCAGGTCCAGTGAAGCAATAACAGGCCTTAAATAACAGACGTAGTTGGGTGCTCTTGCCGAGATGGACATTTACTATTACGGCGGGTTAACCAAGATACCAACTTCCAAAAAGTGTCAAGACGTTAAAAAATTTTCTTGGAGCCCAGGCTGATCAGAGTTTTCTTTCTTATTCAGTTTTCACTCTTTGTTACCAGTTTTTTAAGGTTTGAACTTCATTTAAAGTGATGACTTTGTGTATATACAATTTCAGAGGAGTGTAGTATACAAAAACATTTGTTTTGCTCAGGCCATTTGATGTTCTTCATTTTCTAGCACAATGAGAGATATTAGAAGAGTTTAACTGATGTCTGCAGGCAGGCCCTGTAAAATTGCCAGTTGACAATTGAAATCTCATATATCTGAAAATAAGAGGCGATAAATGAGATTTTATCTGTGGACTGGCTTAAATAATATAGCACGACAATGATAGTGTTTATGTACAATATGGCCTTGTTATTCTGTTGTTGTTGCCATTCTTTGTTGTTGTTGATGTTGTTGAATGTAGTGCCAGTTTCACCTCTGGCTGTTGAGTTTCTGCATCTCTACTTAAAATGTTACTTTAAATGATTGTGACTGATCTCCCTTGTTGCATTGATTGTAAATATCATGTTAGTAGTGCTTTTGCACTGCAGATTACACAAGGCCAAGTGTATTGTACTGTATCTTCTGTTGTCTTGCTAAAGGCCTGAATTCATGCCAGTCTTGTATGCAGGGTTGCAATTATTTTTGCTAGAGAAGGTCATGAACTGGGCATCTCCCAGTGAACATTGTTGATCTGAAGCACCATCTGTCAAGCATATCAGTGCGTACATCTGTCTATAGACCAATAATTGGACAGGATTGCTAGTCAGTTCAACTAGAAGATGTTTTACATACCTGCAAACTCCATTTTTTTCTTGGAATTGCCCTTTCTTGAAACAATTTAAAAAGCTCCTGGCAGATTGTAGAAAATCATGAACTCCACCTGGCTGATTGATAGAAACCTCCACAATCCATTGTGAAGATGTTGGGTTTTATCAATGCACAAAAATATTCACCAGTAGAAAACCAGTTGGAGTGCAGTTGTTAGTTGACACAGCAGTCGAACATACCTAGTACAAAATTCCCAGTGTTGGAGAACATTATATATAAACATTTTATTGTATAGTATCCGAAGCTAAACCAAGTCAACTTTTACCTTAGGGTTTGAAAAATGTTTTGGAGTAGCAAAAGATTCAGAAAGATGTTTCTTGTAATAAGGGGTATTCAAATGTAGGTAATTGTACCGTCAAGCTGATGTCAGGCATGGGGCTGAGTGGGTTCATGTTCATTTTGTTTTGTATGAAAATGTCCTAGATATCATACATTTTAAATTTGTCATTTAGCACTGTTGCTGTTACATGTTGAACCAAACCAACCTGGATGCAATGATTTTGTTGTACATTAATTGCCATGGAAACAGATATGAGTTTGAAATTTTGCTGTTGGAAAGTAAAAACTTGTTGGTTTTTGTCATGTACAGGAATATTGTTCCTCCACTGTTCTTGTCATATGTGTGGGTCTTTTGAATTTGCAGCCAAACTTGCTAATCCATTAATGAAAGATCATTACATTTTTTTTTTTATAATCAACCGGTGATATAAGGAAAAAGTAAATTTATTATTATGCTGATAATATCATCATATATATATACTAATAGTATCTTGTAGCGAAGTAAAACATTTCCTTCCCTCACCCACATAGCAAAATGTTAATTTTTATAAGTCAGCTGTGGATGATTTGTTTTCATTTTTCTGCAAGCCTTGGGTGGTTCCAGAGTAATTCTGTCTTTCAACAAAGGGAGGTATACTGCCCACCAGAAATAACTTCCCAAGTGCCCCCACTTCGAAACTTTGCCATTTTTAGGATTTTAACAAAGTAGGGTAGACACGGTATGCCTGATAAAATTTGTTAATTTGAACACATCCAGTCACCAATCTAATTTGAACACATCCAGTCACCAATCTAATTTGAACACTTCCACCAGTCACCAATCTGATTTGAACACTTTCAGTCATCAGTCTAACTAAATACTTTGTGGGTTTTCATTGGGATTGTGTTATTTTTTCAAATAATATGGCAAAGTTCTATGGTGGAATTTTTTTTATGGCAGGCATTTGGAAACACAATGTACTTGGTGGTATAATCTGAATTTTCAGGAACTATAACGAGCTAGAAAGGGGCGGATTTTTACTTTGTTTCACCTATGTCTTTGTTCTCATATTAAAACTGAACACTGTATTTGTACGGCCGTAACACCTTTAACACACTAGGAATGTTTAAATTCTTTATCAAAGAACATCAGTCACAAATGTGTTAAATATTTTGTGTCCTCAGAATGTGAAGCAGCTGTATATTAAAGGTGCCCATCTCACTAGTAAAATTTTGATCTTAATATTGTTGAAACCAAAATGAAAGGAATCAAACTTTGGGTGGGCATTTCCATGTTGTGGTTGAAATGTTGGCTGTTGTGTTTCTGTGGAGCTTAATTTTTTTTGTTTGTTTTCATAAATGTGCACACAGTGGTTTGTTTTTTCATAAATGTGCACACAATGAAGACGGGTAAATCTTCATCTCATCATTTTGCACCATCCACAGAGCAGTTGTCATTTTATTGAGGCTAAATGTGTGTGCGTGTAGATTATTAAGGTGAATCTGTGGACCTTAGCCCAGGTTGGTCTTGCAGGTTTTGTTTCATTAGAAGATAATTAGATGTGTAGCTAGATTTGTAGACGCAAACGTTCATGTTGACCTAGAACAAAACACAGAGGGGCATGTGATCATGTTTTTGGAAAGCGTGTATAGTGCATGTTCTCATATAAAAGGAGAGCAGTTTGCCAATAGCATTGGTAGGGTGGATCAGTGAAATGTGTTGATTAAAGAGGAAATCAAAAGAATAGAAGGGGAAAAAGACAAAATTGATGTGATAGATCATCAGTCTCTTCTTAGTTCACCATCCGATTCTTCCATCACCCATTATTTTCCCCTAACCTGCAGAAACCATAAAAATGAAGAAGAATGAAAACATCTGATGTATTGTAAGTAGGAAGTATGTTTTAGTGGTAATTGACGGCCAAACAGTTTCAGTGTTGCTTCCACATTATGCAACAAGATGTTGATATAGGAGGAAAGAAAGGAATAACTGTTTCATATAATAGTAATAAAAAACAGTTGTGACTTAAGAATTGTGTACAGAATGTCAAAAAAAGGCGATGTCAAGATAAATGTGTAGGTTTTATGGGGCACTAGCCCTCTGTAGTTTAAAAGAAATAATTCTAGTTTTGGAAAAAAAATCAATAAGATATTGTTGAATATTAGAAGACTGAGCTTTACAGAATACTGATGCACACTCAAACATGTTTATTTAAATAGTGCTTAAATTGAAATTCAAATAATTACAAGATGTTTCAAAAGTTCCAACATTACTTATAAAATTTATTATGCTTATTATGAAATGCAGCTAGTGTTAATAGAAAAACAAAGTTCTAAATCCCTGATCAGCCTGTTTTTGGGATTAAGCCATTGTCTTGTCTCATTTGTAATGAATTGGCCCCCACACAAGCGACCCCTCACCCCACCACCCCTGACTTATTTAACTTGAGCCCAAAACCGGTCAGTGTGTGTGATCCTTTTTGCAAGCATGATCTTTATGCCATATTATGAACTGAATGAGGTAAGTGATTTCTTATTTTCTTTTTTTCATAGATAATTCAAAACAAAATATGCGGAGTACAAAAGGATTTATTGGAACTTCATTCAAAGCATGTTTGAGTGTATATCTATCTAGAGTGAAAGTGTCATGTTTGTTCCATCTGAAGCATCCACATATTATTTTTTTTTGTTGTTGTTGCTCAATTTGTAAATAAAATGAATTAACTAAATAAATAAAAAAACAATTCATAATGAAAGAAAGAGTTTTTACTCCATTGGATCATTTTTATATATTATTATCTGTTGTATGACAGCATGTTAAACTGATTATACAGCACACAAGAAAATCACAGCCCACAGGCCCACATTATGCAGGACAAAAACCAAAATTCTCGAACTGCAAGGTGAACTTGGAAAACGCTTGTTTTCAAGAAATTATAAGGAAATTCAGACTCTCAGAATAACCTTCAATGAAGTATTAAATGCCTCAGAAGGGTCAATCATAGATTCACTTCATGAAATATGGCATTTAACATGAAGCCATTCATTTTTTTTCCCCCGATCATTTCATAGTTCCAGTAGACCTTTGTAAAAAGGAACCACAAGAAGATATATATTCTTTTCCATGACTCAAAACATTTAATTTTTATGTGTGACTGGATGTAAAAAGTCCATGGCATCTTTCAATGTATTTTCCTGAAATATGTCACGATCATACCACTAACATTATTTTTAGCCATGTACAGAGCTGTCAAAATAGGTGTCAGATGAAGGCGTTTCATGCAGTGAGAGCAACATGTAACAGGCAGGGTGAACCTTAAGCCCTTGGACACCACCAATATTAAGCAGAACGATGAAACATTATTACAGCTCTGTCATCCCATATGATTTCTGAGTATTTGATGAACTGTTTACATCATCATCATGAGAATATCACATCTCTGATCACCGGGTCAAGACTCGTGAGTAAAATGATGAAGCCGAATTCGGCAACTTCTGCAGACTAGGTAGGAGAGAGTGAGAAACTGAGACACATCAGCCAGCCTTATCACTTGTTCCTGGTGACTTGCGGGCAATTTCTATTGTAACAGATTTACTGTCTGTCAGACTTCTCACAGCTTTCTCAGTAGCTGGCTGACCATCAAATGATCCACGTCTGCTGTGCTTGTGTGAGGCAGAGTTGCGGCCACTGTCTGTCAGAGATTTGGCCGAGTTTCTTCCACTTTCGTTGGCTGGAGATTCTGGCTTGCTTGGCAGCTGTCCTGCATATTTGTGTGACAGATCCAAGGCTTCGTTGACAATCCTGTCTCCACAGTCTTCTGGAATCTAGATGAGACAGGAATTTTCAGTCAGTCATGGAAACATTCAGACATTCACCTCTCATGCAGAACAGATCTAAGCATTGCATCACAGATTTAACTGAAACCAACACTTATATTATCTGTTTCATTTTTTCTGCCAGCATCATCAGCAACACTTGTGAACATAATGTCTTCTGCATGCATGCTATTGCTTCTCTCACATCTGTTGCACACTGTGAGTACATGTCAGTGCAGCTGGACAGAGAAAATTATTTATAATCAACACTGCTTAATCACAATTCAGATAATCATAACTTCTGCTTAACTGCAGTAATGTCTGCGTAACAAAATGCTACATTTCTATTTTACACAAGTCATTGGTTAATGATAACTCCTTTTAATTGTAACTTTATTCATGCTTCCACAGAGTTTGTGAGTAAGTAGTGTTATCTGCATATGTAAGAGAATAGAAAAAAATATTCCCACAAGTTTTGTATGAGTTCAGCTGTTTTTTTAAGAACTGATATAATGCTAATGTGCTTGTTTTATCCATCCTCATGAGGTCAGTTTAGGAAATCCTTTCTCATGATATGGTAGCAGTGGCCTACTTACTTGTTTCAAGTAGCCAATAATATCATCTGTAGACTGCATGGCTAACAATGGTCGGCGCAGAACCAGCAAAATGGCTACTGCCACATAAATCAGAATATGACTTGAGCCTCCGATAATGCGGTCCCAAATTCTGAAAACAATGGAGGTAAAAAACTGAAGGAGAAGATTCAAGACTCTTATCTAAAAACTTGATTGTAAAGTATATGATGCTCAGTGCATGTCAGTAGGAACACATTCAATGATGCAGTTTTTAAAAACTAAATGAAAAGTGAAAATACAGGTTTTTTTTTACCCCAAAGGGAAACTGATTTACAATGATATACATCTCATTCATAATACAGATACATTGGAACAATACACACCATACATGTAAATACATAACACTGTTTTGCTATGCTGAGTTTTTCTAACTTTCTCAATCACTGTGCCTGGGTTAAATGAAGTTAGGGCTTAACCTAGAACGGACAGGGACAAATTGTGCACACCCGCTCAGGTGGTGGAAAAACGTTCACTTTAGTTAGGCAAGGGAACATAATCAAAATTGCTGTTTTTACTGACTGGGATTGCTCCCCTTGTCCGAGCGTTTGAAAATTGCTGCGTCACTCAGTTTAGGGAGAAATCATTGTCTCTTCACATATAACACATTTTTGTAATTTTGAGGCTGAATTCCTATTACAAAGCCTGTGTTTAACAGTCAAAAGCTAGAGACACAATCTGCGAACACCCCACCGCCATTTCTGTGGTGCCAACGCTAATCATTGACGAGTTTACATCCCTGCAAATATCGGTGAGAGATGAGTCGACCACGATTCCCGCCATTAGTTTCAATTGACACAGCGACATTTTTGAAGTTTTCCTGAATATTTGGAGACGATCGAAGATTATTTCCATACTTCAACTCTGATGTGACAGCTCTCTGATTCCGTTTACATCCCCATAGGCCGTGATATTGCCCTGACGAGAAGGTGAGTATTCTGGTGTTTGGCTCCCTTTACCTCATTGTTGAATGTTTCACAAAGCATACCGTCGTCCGCATGATAAAACTTGCCTAAGCCGATTTTTTTTTTGAGAAAATCGTTTCTTATGCGAAAATTATTGTTCATGTCTTTCCCCACACCCCACAAACTTGAACCTCAAACCTCCGTATCCGTCAGCCCCGCAGAATGCGCGCGAAAAAAA